>CM044958.1:6386758-6405658 GCA_024516035.1 Bactericera cockerelli | reverse complement strand
TTAACACAAATATGATAATAACTTAACTTTTTTTATATTCATACATAAATAAAGTACTTAATTTTTTTTAAATGAGGACCTATTTTCTCTTATTAGCATATAATCGGATCAATTAATGCTAAATACATTGAGAAGCTTAATATCTACATATACAGTACATTAAAAAAAAAAAAAAAAAAAAGTACATACTACAGTACATACTTAACATAGTACTGACTACCGTGAATACATACAAAGATAGACATACCTATTACCTACAAACATATTATATAGTATTCATGTACATAGTACCTATATACTATACAAGGGACTAGAATTTTCCGTTGTCAGCATGTAATCTTGTGGTTAATAGAAACTGACCCTCGCTAACAAGCCCCTTGGTGGCTCCACAACTACACGACATGCAATCCTCACTATAACAAAACATAGCACGAAGCCTCCATCCAAATCATTTATTGAGGTCATATTAAGTAATGTCGAGAAACACGATTGTGAAATTAAATTTATTGACAGCTGGACTTTTTTTGGGCAGGGGGGAGGGGGGGGGGGAAGTAGATTTTCTTAATTATTTTCTCAACTTAACAACGTTGATTTTCTTCCTAATTTAGCTACAGTGCCTTAAGTGCGTTTTAATACAACCTCTAAGTTTGGACTAAAGCGAAATTGTTTTGTTCACTAAATATAGGCATAGCGTGTAGATTTGAGAAGTGTGAAAACGAACCCCAGTTGCATGGAAACGCCACATAGCGCGACACCATCGCAAAGAAGTAAAGTTCTCGCTGTCTATTTATATACATAATTATGTTTACATTTGATATATTTTATGTTTATGTTTACAATTGATACGGGTGAGGGACGAGGAGAGGAGACTCCTTAACGATACTAATGACTCCTTAGCGATACCGAATTTCAAGTCTGTAGCTTATGCCGTTCTTGAGATATATTGTTTAGAGACAGACCGACACACGGACCAATGTGCAATGGCTGAAACCTTGGATATAGGCTCTGGGGACCCCAAAACCTGTTTTTGCACTGAAAACTGATAATCGAAAATTTTGGGTGATCCCATTACTTTCCTTTCTATAAAATAAAGAAAGTAAAAAAGAAAGTCAGAACTTATCTACACGTAGAAGAACTTTCTACAACCATTAAAAATGGTGACGAAAGTAAAGTTTCCTATTGAAAAATCATTTTCAACTTTCTAAAATTCCATAAAAATGTGTGCCTACCTGACTTCCTTTAAAGTATAACCTGTTTATACCTTTTATATTATATAAATATACTTTAGTTAAATATGTGTATATACAGGGTGTCCACAAAAATCCAAAAATTCATTTTTGTTTTACAGTATAATGGAACTTTGTAGACATTTTAAAATAGTCCGAATAGAGCACAACAATACCACATTATAAATTTTGCAGAACGGCGTCACTTTTTTGTACAAAGTTCTCAGATAAATTATGAGCGCTTGGATTTAGCATAAGTTTTGATACTTATGTAATTTTTTTCTGACGTCAGCCTCATCATTGCAGTCCTCAAAAAGTAGAAAAAGAAAACAATACAATTATTTTTTTCCTACATTTTTCTTCTGCAGATTTAACCTACAAATTTAACTTCTTGAAAATTTCAAGTAGAAATGGTGATACACTGCCTCGTGCACCAAACCAAAGTCCAACACCATCCCAATGTTTGATATGATTATCAATTCTTGAATAAATTCGCATACTTTAGTAACACCCTGTAAATTCTATGTACCTACCTTAGGTATGAACTTTATTGTAATTTTTCTTCGGGCGGAAAAGTTTCCTGAAAGCTCCATTTGAAACTTGTCAGAAAACAAGGGCCACTTGCTTTTTCTTCTCTTGGCGCATAAAAAAGACATTATTCTTCGCGACTAAATATTTGCTTAAACTTTGTTATTTAGTATGTCCAGGAAGATGCGTTATCCTGCAGCTCCATCACAAAACGCTGTCAGTGACTTCCTAAGAAGCTTTGCTTTGATTTATTTTTTATTTATTAAATTAACGGGGAAAACCACATTGGACAAATGGAATACAATACAAAGAATACAATATTAAAATGATTCATATATTAATACTAAATTTTAAATAGATAGTTGAAATAGATTTTGGGTTTCTTTGTATCACTAATCATCATAATAGGGTTGCGTCATCGTGAACGAATGTAGACTGAATGTGGAGGAATGACTCAGCACTTTTACCACTGGCTTTACAAGCAGGCTAATAATTGACAAGGGCCCCCCAGAACCAAGCCAATGCTGGTCTATTCCCTATTCAAAGTGCCCCAGCCAGACTGCTGGTCACCTTCCAGCCAGACAAGGCCATTATTAGATTTAGCATCACGTTGATCAATTTCCACCAATCACAGAGCTGCAAATAATAATCACTTGGCCTAATTACCTGGACCTAATTAGTCTGACCCTATTTTGACCCTGACGAGTAGATATAGGAGTTGCTCAGAACCTGTTCCAATATAGTATGTATTCAACTATGATGACATGTAAAATTGGTTGCTAAAGATGTTCCAAAAATACACAATGACGTAATAATGACAGCTGTTTGAAAAAACATCTAATCGAGGTAGCGTGATGGTCAATAAGGTTACAAAAATCAACAAAATTGCAAAAATCAAAAACATCACAAAAATAAACAAAACTGAACCCATACAACTTCTACTCATAGAAAACACAAAAGTGTTTCAAAACTGCGGAAAGAAAAAAAGGAAAATGTATGTCAATCCAATGTAAACGGACATAAACAAATGCAGTTTTTATTGCATTTGTAGAAAAAACTTAATAAAGCATTTATTTGCTTTCAGCTTAACCCTTGGTGAACGGTTGAGGGAAGATGAATTCTTTTACATTCTAGGTGAAAAGAAATTTGTATAATTCTGAATTAATTTGATAAAAGTTTGAAAACTAAGCTCAGTAGCCGAGTGGTTAGAGCAATGGACATTCAATGTACGTATTTTTGATGAATACCAAACTTACTTTCCATAGGTCAGTACTTTCCTTACTTAAATCAGTATAAAAATAAAAGTGACAAGTTGTACTAGATGTACACATGAATATCAAAACATACCTGTACAGCTGTTTCGAGCTTATTTGCTCTCATCAGAAGGTAATAGTTCTGATTATCCATGCCATCAACTAACTCTCTATTTTATCAGTATAAGCAGAAAAGTGAGAAGTTGTACTAGATGTACATAAATATCAGAAACATACCTAGACAGCTGTTTCGAGCTTATTCGCTCTCACGAGCAGGTAATAGTTCTGCCTAACCATGCCATCAACTAACCTCTCTATTTTAATCAGTTCAATAACTCGTGTCTTGAAAGAAAAATTCATTCGTGTTTAATGTTGCTTTCAACTGAATGATCATATCACGACAGTTTATTCTAAATTAAAAGTACGTACGTCACCGTCGATTGCACCTGTCCTCGTACGATCACTGAAGTTCAGCTACGTCCAGCGAGGTGAAGACCTGACTGGGTGAGGTTGATGTGGGTAGCAGGTTTGTGAGTTTCCTGCGAATGGAGGGTAAAACCCCTGTCGTGATATGACCATGCATGCAGTTCAAAGCAACGTTAAACCTATTTTTTTTAATAGGGGCTTTTCCAGCCTGAAATTCCGACTGTTTTTTGTATTTATATATAAACTTGCCAACAAAAAAGTTCAAATATTCTTCAGTTTTCTATATTCAAACTAGAGTTTCTATCCCCGAAAAAAGGTTAACATCGAATTGAAATGAATGAAAATTTCTTGCTACAAATTACATCAGTTAAAAATGCAATTTTCGAAGGCATTTTAATTTGTGTACTTTTTGCTCCTCGATAATGATGCAGAGGACACATTGTTTTGTTATTGAATAATAGATCAAGGGGAGGATTGGGGTGTCGGAATAGGGGCCAGATGTGTTTATTAGTATTTTATTATTAATGTTTGTTTCGTGTGTTATTAGATTTCCACAGGGATGGTTTTAGTAACAAGGACAGGTCGCTTTAGAAGTTTGGATATGACTCATATTAAAAATAATACTCTTCAGTGGAGGGTAACCACCAGGCGAGGTTAAAGCTCAAAACCATTTTCTACCAGCTAACCCTCAGATTCTTAATACTATGTAGTCACAACATAATTATTTTTTTTTTTTTTTTTTTTTTAAGTGGGGTTTAACGTCGCTTTCAACTGCCATGGTCATATCACGACGGGGGTTTTACCCTCCATTCGCAGGAAACTCACAAACCTGCTACTCACATAAATAATCAAGGAAAATACATTAACTGGGTGGAAATCAAACCAACAAATTCATACGCAACCTGGATTACCTGGTTTGTAGGTTTTGGTGTATATATTAATTTTGTCTCTATCTAAGGTTAGGGTTAATATTAAATCTAAATTGATCTTTCGAGAACAGATGTATTTCACGTAAGGTTGACACGGTTCTCGTTTTTTTTTAAACCAGTCCTGTACTAGGTCATGCTCTCTTTTCCGAATTTTACTAAAAACTCCATATTTCATAGGACACCATTACGCGCGACCCTTCCCGAAACTTTTTCTAATAAAATTACATTATTAATAATTTTATTTCTATTTTCTAATATCACGGGTCATAAATTTATATTATTGTCAATAAGGGCAATGCACTGTTCATGGGCAATATGTTTCACATCCAAGGCTTCTGTCTGTCTCAGTGGGTACAATTTCTTTTTTGGAAAGTTTTGTCTGTGTTTTTGTCTAAGTTAGTTTGTACTTCTGGTTGGATTTGCTTGGCTACTGAATACAAGTCCTCTAACTGCGGCATTCATAAGTTTTTTAATAAGTTTGTACTTCTGGTTGGATTTGCTTGGCTACCGAATACCAAGTCCTCTACTGTGGCATTCACGAGCATCTTTTGTTTCTAATAAGTGAAACTAATGTCTCTTCAATTTTAACGTCTATGAACGGATCACAAAAAAAGTCTGCTTTTATTGTTTACCGCAACACCAGGTAGTTCAAACTTTTTTATCAGAACTTTGTACAAAAATAGACCCTCCCATCCAATAGACGTATTGGATAGGATTGGATATTTTTTCAAAACTAATACCGTGTAACATCTGTAACATACAATATACCTAGTGTTGACCCAGCACCTGAATGGGAAGAATTGTGTCACTGCTCGCCCATCTGAGGGGAGGCTTACCATGAAATGGAGAAAGTATACAACACAAAATACACGTATCTACAGTAGCTGCTCTTTCGTGGTCACGAATAAAAAAGCCTGTGAAACACTCATCTTGAAAAAGAAAAGAAATATTCACCACAATTTGATATTCAGAACCCGTCCAATGCATTTATTGTTCAACAATACTCATTCCACACAACTTAACACTCTGTCCCATCCACTGCATCTATTGTTCACAATGTTCATCACAACTTAATACTCTGTCCCATCCACTGCATCTATTGTTCACAATGTTCATCACAACGTAGCTCTCTACCCCATCCACTGCATCTATTGTTCACAATGTTCATCACAACGTAGCTCTCTACCCCATCTACTGCATCTATTGTTCACAATGTTCATCAACACCTAGCTCTCCACCCCATCTACTGCATCTATTGTTCACAATGTTCATCACAACGTAGCTCTCTACGTCTCTACCCCATCCACTGCATCTATTGTTCCAATGTTCATCACAACGTAGCTTCCACCCCATCCACTGCATCTATTGTTCACAATGTTCATCAGAACGTAGCTCTCCACCCATCTACTGCATCTATTGTTCACAATGTTCATCACAACGTAGCTCTCTACCCCATCTACTGCATCTATTGTTCACAATGTTCATCACAACGTAGCTCTCTACCCCATCTACTGCATCTATTGTTCGCCAGGGCAAGGCGCGCGCGAGGCTTAATGACT
This sequence comes from Bactericera cockerelli, assembly GCA_024516035.1. Classification (NCBI taxonomy): domain Eukaryota; kingdom Metazoa; phylum Arthropoda; class Insecta; order Hemiptera; family Triozidae; genus Bactericera; species Bactericera cockerelli. The sequence goes on along the minus strand of CM044958.1, from coordinate 6,399,737 downwards.
GACGGGATTATGTGGGATTTAAAATAATAATTCCATGAAGAGAGAGCAAAGAGCTTTTGGTTTCTCCACGAAATGTGTTAATAGATTTGTGACAGCTTCAATGGTGAGGATTAGGTGATCGTGGTCTAGCATTCATAGTGCCACATTAGCTTTGCCGCTATTGTGTCGGGGTGATTATGTTAGGGGTTTGAATCGGAACTAATATCGCCAATGACTGGAATTTTGCTTTGAAATTGTAGAAGTTTGTGTAATTAACGAATATGAAAAATGATCCTACATTGTGACATCAAAATTAATAATGATCTTCTTGTGGTTGTTTAGAAAAAAGAAATTTCAAATGCTGTATGCATCTGAAATCATATTTATACTTATAATATGCGCAATGTGTATAGCATCTGGAACCATAGTTAATATAGTTATACTTATAATTTGCGCGATGTACATGATGGTTAAATGTAAAGAATTAGTGATGCTGTCATTTTGGCCCAACCCAGGCTGGGTGAGCTAAATGTGCATAGCAGGTTTGTGATTTTCCTGCGAATAGAGGGTAACACCCTCGTCATGATATGATAATGCATATGAAATCGATGTTAAAACACAAAATTAAAATGAAAAATTGATCATATAGGTTAGAAACAGAACTTGAGAAAAAAAATCAATAAAAATTATTTCCATAAATGAAAAGAGTGCCTTGGAAACAAACCCCCACACTCTTTTTCGACCGGCACGCGCGCACAGTTCAGTCCAGGTAATAACGACATTCTAAAATCTCGTTAATTAGACACAACAGCAGCACGTAATAATCAAGGGGCAGCAGACCCCCCATTATCTTCGAAACCCATAAAAATGAAGATAATATTAAAAACAAAGGCATTATAAATGAAGATATTATAGAAATGAAGACATTAGCAGGGATCCACGCTTCCAGAAGTCCTAATGATAGGGACGTTAATTATTATGTAATTATGTATCTTGAAGAAAAAAAGAAACTAAAGTAGACACCAGGTGAAGAATTGATCCAACTGCCCACTGAAGTCTGGCGTGAGGCCTCTCATCAAACGGAACGCTTCTTGGATGGTGTTTCCATGTGTTGGTGATGTTTTCATGTATGTATTATCTTTCAATATCATCAGAAATCAGCACCTGTCCACCTGCCAGACTCTGGGTGGCCAGAAACTGTACGTCGGCGTCGGTTCTTTTTGTCTCAAGTCTCCTCTGGTTTTGACTCAAGGACTTTGTTTGAAGATAGTTTGTACCGATGTCTCTTAGAATAACATCGAAAACACTGATCATCCCCTGGAAAGGTAAACGGGAATCACCGGTAAATGTTGATGAAAATAATTTTAAATATGTAAAAGCTACATATTGATTCGTTTCATAATGGAGTATTAGGAAGTAGAGGTTTTTGTGTAAATTTATTAATGTTGCAAACTTTTCAAAAACATATATGATAGATTTTTGTAAAAGAGATCGAATTGCGTACAGTTTCTTTACAATCGGACAGTAGGTGCCAAAATAGATTCGTTTTACAGAAAGATTAGTAGGTAGTAAATAGTTTTCACGGACGACACCTTATTCCGTCCCGCGAGTTTTTTCTCTCAGGTAGTCGATACTTTATTCCGTCCCGAACCTCTCAGATCAATCACTGAATTCCGTCCCGTCACTTATCTTATGCACCTATGTACTATGTACATAAGTACCTGATATTATGTATTAGGCTATGTACAAGTTCGGTGCCCTGGTACTTGCCCTGATGATCAGGTAATTATAGTATTTTTTCCTTATAGGCATGGCCTTCAATTAATAAATCGAGGCATGGCCTATATTGTATTTTACCTAACCCTACTATAAACCCAAGGCATGGCCTTCATTGTATTTTACCTAACCCTACTATAAACCCAAGGCATTGCCGTCATTGTATTTTACCAACCCTACTATAAACTCAAGGCATGGCCTTCATTGTATTTTACCTAACCCTACTATAAACCCAAGGCATGGCCGTCATTGTATTTTACCTAACCCTACTATAAACCCAAGGCATGGCCGTCATTGTATTTTACCTAACCCTACTATAAACTCAAGGCATGGCCTTCATTGTATTTTACCTAACCCTACTATAAACCCAAGGCATGGCCGTCATTGTATTTTACCTATTTTATTTTACGTGATTGAAAATAAACTGATGAAAAATGTTGCATTTATAATTTATGTATTTATTTATGTATATAGGACGGAACATATGGGACGGAATCGGGTATTGAACCCTTACGATGACCGGACGGAATCGGGTGTTAAAATATTGACGGGACGGAATCGACGGGACGGAATAAGGTGAAAAAAAGGTAAATGGGACGGAAAACGGTGCCTCCCGTTTTCACACATCTCTCAAGCAGGTAGTTAGGTACTTTGTGTTTACATAGATGATTTAGGAACTTTATGTCCAAGGGTTGGGTGGTAGAGATTGCCATAGACAATAACGCCCTTTATTGAGGACATCTGTATAATTATATTTTATCTATGGTTGTTTATATTGTTCTCAATTTTGTATTTTATTATTTATCATTACTTGTTTCAATTAAAATAATAATGATTAAATAATTAGATTGTCCTACTCTTATTAATTATGTCTTATAACTAAAACAAGATTAAGTTATAAAGAACACATACAGTGGTGGGTAGTCAACAAACTGTTTGGATTTTGAATTTGTACTTTTTGTTTGTTCAGGATATGATGTTTTCTCATATTACAAATTGGTAGACCTGAGTAGAACTTCTGCTTAACCAGGTGAACAGTCTGCACAACCCACATAAAATTCAAAGCAGGCATACAACATTTACAAAGTAAACTACTTTAGAGTGAAGTAGAGAAAGAGTATTTGCTCAACCATTAGCACATTGTTTGCTAATAAATACAAGGACTGTTCCATCTCTTTTAGTATTATCTTCAGTACTCATCTACACATTACCTTCCGAAAAGACTTTTATCCATAGCCCTTAGTAAAGTTAATATACAATAAAAAGTACTTATAAGGAGTTATCATTTTCTATTGCCAATAAAATAACACCCCTTGTTTTTAGGTCAACCACTAAGCAAACTTAATGTTTTTCATTTGTTTATACCACTTGCTCCTAAAAATGTTTTTTATGGATGAAATTGACACTTAAAAAAACCTCTTGGTCAATGCTTTGCATTAGTTTGCATCTGAACTCACGGTTAAAATCATCGAGTTTATTATTACATTTTCAAATTAATGCTGATCTATTGATAAAATCGTATTTTTAAACTGACAGCCAAAAACTACGAACTAAAGGCAGCACAAAAAGTGACACAATGTTGAATTTCTGGAGCTAGAAGAAACCTGCTACCCTAATAACACGCACGTACAGCCTGGCCGAGCACAAGTGTCCAGGATATATTTCCTAATGATCTTTCTAAATAAGAGGGGAGGGTAGATACTTTACATTAAAAGCAAACACAATGTCATTCCTTGCATACTAAGCACGGCATTAAACTGGGAGGCTCCCAAATGAAGCAATTAAAGGGTTAAACACACCTGGTACAGACCTCACCCTAATGGTTGGAAATGATTTATAACGTCACTGTTCGCCTCTGGAGAATATTTTCCAAATTACCGTCATGTCTGACCCTTCCGGTTTGAAAATAATTACAAGAATAATGATGGAAAGTTTGATACAATGGACCTTCATGATTTTGCAAGTTTTGATACAAAAGAGACAGCTTGAGTGTCATTTGGCAAATGTTGAAAGTCAAACCAACTCTTGTGTCTTATAAGGTAACCCTTTGATCAACAACAAAATATTTTTCGGTAACATATAAAATTAATATTTTTTACAAACTTTATCAAATTTGAATGATTTATTTCTTTACACTAATCAGGAATCCAGTAGAGATTTGCTAATTTAAATTTGTCAACAGCTTCCAAAAGGACATATGTACATAATATATTATTACTTTTAATTTCAAGTTATAGGTACGTATAAATGCTTGCGGTCTTATCCCTTGAGAGCCGTCTTACCTTAATGACATCTCTACAATTTAAGCTCATGTTATCTAAAAACTATTAACTACCTCTTCGTTTTTTAACAAGCACAGACATGTACCGATATTCCCATTATTCTGAGCTGTTCCTACTTCCAATCTCTGAACAGACAATCCCATGTATTTCTTTACTTTGTGCGTCCTCCGCCTCATAGGAAATCCAGCAGAAGGCTGGGAAGAGATTAACAGAAATTGTCCCAACTAATACAACATGGGACAAGGTCCTAATCCTGCAGGACCCAGAGATTCCTTTCCGTGTAATCCCTGTCTCTTCTTATTAGAAACTTCGGTTTTTAATCTTCACATTAAAAATCAAATTCACAACCTCCCTTTGCCAATCGCATTATTTTTACGTGGATGCATTTTTTTAATTGTCAAAAGGAGACATTCAATTTTGAGCTCCTTGAATTTTCGAATCCCTTCCAATCCAGATTGTCAGTATTGTCACCAGGGTTCTCTTTCAGAAATTATTCTCGAGTACCTTTCAAAGACTTCTCTCAAAATTGTTCGGAATGCGCATCCTTTCTTTGTCCTTTGTGGTTTCGTGAACTGTGCTGTCTCCGCAGAAAAAATGTCCTACTGTGAGACTATTGTGTGGGCTCTTGACACACTAAAATTGCTCATGTATGATGAACAAATTAACTCAAGATTCATCTGGAAGGATGCCACGGGGATATGGGAGCATCTGGGTACTAAATCTACCGACACTGTTGTACAACATTCATTTTGTATCTTCCAGGATCTTGGGTCGATGATAAAAAGCCACATTGGAAGTGGACTACATTTTACTTCCGAGAAATTTCTAATATTAGAAATCGGAAGTATTGTGTTCGTTTTTGTAAAAAAAAATATTTTTTTGCTCCGATTTCAATTTTTTTCATATTTTTGGACGTTTCATAACCTCCTGAGCAAATTTGGTTTTGTGTCTGTCTGTCGGTCCGTCGGTCTGTCGGTCTGTCTGTCGGTCTGTTAAAACGATTCCTTGTAACGCGCAAATCTCGGAAACTACTCTACCGATTTTGATGAAATTTTGCACACATCTAGGAGACATTCTGCAGATGGTCCCATTTTAAATTCATCGAATTCGTACAAGCGGTTCTTGGTGAAAGAGACCATGCGCCTGACCACTAACTTTTTACTTAAACGCTGATATCTCGTGAACGGTACACTCGATTTTGATGAAATTTTGTATGGTTATGCATATTATTATTTTACATAGGTTTTTTATATTTATTTTTAAATTAATAATGATTTGACTCTGATATTTAAGAAAATCCGAAATTTTGGACAAAGAAGTCAAAAAATAAGGATCACGACTTGCCGATACAGAATTTTTTGTAGAATCTAGAATGTATAAAAAACAATATTCTACCATAAAAAACAAATTTGAAGAAAATCGGTTGAGCCGTTTTAGAGATACAAGTAATTTTCTAAAAAAATCTCAAAATTGGCACGTGTTTACAATGTGAAGCAATCACGAGGAAGTATTGTGTCCATAATTGGCAGTGTTTTTTTTTTTATTTTGATGCAATACTACATTCAGTTGTAAGATGGTCACAACTACAATAAGTACTCTAACTGTCGAATCTATTCACTTTTACGATATCTACATAATGCATACATACATATTCACACATTTACACATTAATACACTTGACATATCATGGGAAAATTCCTATATCGATGTAACTTCTCGAATTAGATCAACTAGGTTCATTGCTTCAAATAGGGTCATGTGCTGTACCAGTAGTATAATGTACCAGCGACCAGAGGTCAATTCCCATCTTGTGGCACATTCTAGGGGAAAAACGACGAGCTCAGTTTGTAGCAATTGCACTTGTGTAATGTGTCAACCAAATTAACTTGTTTTTATTGTACTTAGTTTTGATTTATTGCGACTTGAAAGTTTTCATATGGTGAAAGTAAATTTTTTCTTGCAACTTATTATATTTTTTGAAATTTTCTAGTATCAATTTGAGGAAAATACTTGATTTTATTGGATATCAAATTTAATGGGAAGTCTGATTAACTTTGTTTTTTGTTTAATTATAAGCAATAACTAAAATATTAGGTTTTCTTTTTAAAAAGTGAGGAGAATGTACCAGCGACCACTTTTTTGTCATGTAGGTACCACTGGTATGGTCACTGGTACATGATTCAATTTTTGTGAATAATTTTTTTGATCAGTTTGGTTACCTACCTAATTAAAATGTGATTTTCCATTGTGTTAGGGATGTTTGCTTGTCACAGTTGTCACACACTATCAAATAAATTTCATGTTATTTTCCTTTACTAGGGATGGATCCTGACCAAATCAAAACATGATAATATTAGCCCAAAAATATGTTTTTTTTTATTTACTGCACTCCTACACACCTACAAAATAACTGTAGAAGACGACATAGTTTCTATTACATATGATGATCTCGAATTAGAAAATGAAGATGATGAAAAAAGAAGAAGAAGAAGATAGAAATATATTCAGCCTTGGTTCTTTGATAAAAGCACAAAAAATAGTTAGTTTGGTAATGTTGTAATTTTGTAGCTGTTGCTATAAAATAAACGATTCTCAGATGTAAAATTGATTTTTTAACTTTCATTTTTCAATAAAACTAAAGTTTACATTGTTATTTTCAAAATAGTAGCTTAAATTTTTCTTTTTTTCATACCCTCATAAAATCCATTTTTCCCTATTGTAATTAGCCGTACTACTGGTACAATATGTTGTGGTCACTGGTACAGTATGGTAATGTACCACTGACCGACGTGAAGAGATCTGGGGAAATGCAAATTCTTAAGTCTGAGGTTACCTTAGAGCCTTCCTTAAAATATCATTTTGTCGGCAGCAAAATTATCTATTGAACTGTATAAAAAGGTCCACGAAAAACCAAAAAGGAAAAAATAGAAAAATCAAAATGTGAAAAACGTACCACTGGTACAGCACATGACCCTACGTATTTTTATCATGCATTTCAAATTATTCTACCCGTTTTCTCAGTGAGCTTCCATGTTATGCACTTCCTACAAACAGCGTTTTTCTCTCAACAAGATGCCATTCCATCCCGATCCTGAGAAATCTCAGCAACCGGAACTTGAGTATAAATCCCGGAATGTCGAGTGCACAACTGAGCGAGGAAACACCTTGCATACCGGTGTTAATTATTTGCCATTCTCTCACTTGATTACGCACAGAACGGTCGATAGTAAAACAAAATGCAAATAAGAAATTTCAATTGTGCATCGGAGCGGATGTAACTGCAGTTATTGACAATGTTTAAGCTACCGTGGTGGAGGAAGAAGTCGGGGGACCCTCCGGTTTTATCTTTCTCTCTATTATTGAATACACTTCGCTCCAATTCTTTGTCCTTTTCTAAAGCAAAATCAATATCCTTTTTCCTTACCTCTGTGCAGTGAGATGAGGAAAGAGATCTTTCCATTTGAAATCCGTTTCGTTGTCATCAACAATTAAAAATACGTTCTGATAACCGGTGTCGGAGTGACAAGGTGTTTGAAAAGTAGATGTCTTCATGAGCTTGTTCAATTAGTTAAGAAATGGGCGAAATGAATGCTTGTGAGCCAGCGTCGATGGCATGTTGAATACACCGGTTCCCTTCAGAACACCGAAGTTAAGCGACATCCAGCGAGGTTAAGACTTGGATGGGTGACCATTCAAATTCTAATTCTCGTGACGCTGGCTTTTCCCGGCCCCACTCAGGCTGGGTGAGGTCAATGTGAGTAGCAGGTTTGTGAGTTTCCTGCGAATGGAGGGTAAAACCCCCGTCGTGATATGACCATGGCAGTTGAAAGCGACGTTAAACCCCACTTAAAAAAAAAAAATATAAAAAAAAAAAAAGAATGCTTGTGGGAGCAATACCAAATCATTATACAGAGTGTCCACTTTTAATGTGCGCCATAGGAAAAATACATGTAAAAACAGTTTTTCTTGTCTCAAAAGTCGCCATTAAGTATTTTAATTAAACCAAATATGTTAACTCATGTATTTTTATCTGAAGAATCCACTGGTGGTAATTTCATACACCTGGGACTTACAGTTAAAAAGTTAAGGGTTCGAAATCCGAGAAATGTGTTATGTTTGAAACTCAACATTTTTGTACAATTGGATACTCTATTTTATGTATTTTTTCACGAGAAATTGATTGGTAATATTATCAATTACCTGGGGTTTACAGTTAAAAAGTTCTGGGTTCGAAACCGAGTAATTGCGTTATGTTTGAAACTCAATATTTTCGTACACCTGGATACTTACCTGGTTTCTGGTTTTACTAACTGTTATACCCTATTTTAGCATTCTTTAACTTTATTTGTGTATTTTTTCAATAGAAGTAACGATTTCTGCTCCTTTTGTCCGAAGAAGACCTACTGAAAAAAGGCGTGTTTTAAACTTGAATTCATGACTTTGTAAGAAAGAACAACTGATAATCAGTTTATGGGTAGGTACTTACTGATATTGAAGTTAGATTCGATTTTCAAAGATATCTCCATCAGCAGCAACACAATATCCCAATCTGTCGTAAAATTCATTGCGAACATTTGCCAATTGACGTGCTGTTATGTTGTTGCATGCTTGGGTGATGGCATCTTTCAATGCCTCTACATTGGGGTATGTTTTACCTTCGTGATAAAGTATTGCTTTTAGGTAACCCCAAAGAAAAAAGTCATTTGGGGATAGATCGGGTGATCTTGCTGCCCAATCAATATCACCATTGTGAGCTATCACCCTTCCTGGAAATGCTGCTTGTAAAAACTCTTTGACTAATCTTGAGTTGTGGGCTGGACAAACGTCCATTTGAAAAAAAAAATCTCTTTCAGCAACAACATTTGTGATTAATGGACCTATTTCATGAACAAGGAGGTCGAGGAAGAGTTCTGAAGTTATACTTTCATTGTAGAATATTGGACCAATAATGTGTTGTCCTACTATTCCTGCCCAGACGTTTACTTTTTGTGGGTACTGAGTATGAGTAGAGTAGAGGATTTTCTTTTGCCCACATCCGTGAGTTTTGAAAATTGGGAGCGTGTGTCAGATTTAAACTAGATTCGTCTGAAAATCGAATCTAACTTCAATATCAGTAAGTACCTACCCATAAACTGATTATCAGTTGTCCTTTTTTACAAAGTCATGAATTCAAGTTTAAAACACGCCTTTTTTCAGTAGGTCTTCTTCGGACAAAAGAAGCAGAAATCGTTATTTCTATTGAAAAAATACACAAATAAAGTTAAAGAATGCTAAAATAGGGTATCACAGTTAGTAAAACCAGAAACCAGGTAGGTATCCAGTTGTACGAAAATATTGAGTTTCAAACATAACGCAATTACTCGGTTTCGAACCCAGAACTTTTTAACTGTAAACCCCAGGTAATTGATAATATTACCAATCAATTTCTCGTGAAAAAATACATAAAATAGAGTATCCAATTGTACATAAAAGTTGAGTTTCAAACATAACACATTTCTCGGATTTCGAACCCTTAACTTTTTAACTGTAAGTCCCAGGTGTATGAAATTACCACCAGTGGATTCTTCAGATAAAAATACATGAGTTAACATATTTGGTTTAATTAAAATACTTAATGGCGACTTTTGAGACAAGAAAAAACTGTTTTTACATGTATTTTTCCTATGGCGCACATTAAAAGTGGACACTCTGTAGAAGCAAGGACAGTGATTTCGTTATAATTATTTTTTGTTTCGCTGGTATCACATTTTTTCTTTCCACATAAGGCTCTTCTATTACTTTTTAACAAACCTATATACCTGCATCGATAAATCGATTGTGATCAGGTCTGCAAAGCCCCATCGAGCATTAAAAATTTGAGTAATTTCGATTTTAAGTAATTGAGACATGAATCTAGTGATAAGCATTAGTGTGTTAAATAAATAACATAATGGTCTTGAGTAGAACTGTTAAAATTTGGTACAACTGGAGAATGCAGATGATAAAGCCTTTAGGTAAGTACCTAAAATACCTACCTTCCACTTTTAGAAAATACAAATTTTAACAGAAGTTCAAATCGTTTTTCTATCATTTTTTTCAATTATTGAAAAAAAAGCTTCTTAATCTTCTTGTGTGAAACATCAGTCGCTGAATGTCACCATTTTTTTCGATCCTTCCCTAAATTTTTCTGGTTGCATTCGGACTCATTTGGTCGAATAATTATCTGCATCAAAGCCAAACCAGATCTTTTTGCTTTAATGTTTTATGAATACCGTTCCACAATTTTGCGAACAACGGGTTTTCGCAGGCTTCGTATACACAACACGGCCGCTTTGTCCTTGCTCGTTTTGCTTTAATTGCGATAATCTGATACCTTGCAAGAGTTTTAATAACGTCCTCTCGTCTTTTTCTGATGTCCCCCGTGCTCTGATCATTATGCCTGAAATCGAGTTCATCAAAAGAAAATGAACCCCTGCGGCGTTTTCCGGAGCGAGTTTATTCAAATTGCAATTTGTTTTCCAGTCTTTGTTACAGTTTTAAAAAAAGAGTGCAGTGGTGGACAATGGTTTGGGGTGAGAACATTTGGGAGAAAGATTGTATGGACTGCTTGATCAGTAAATAGTTGCCAGCTTCAAAAGAGCTTTGAATGCACTAGTATTAGTAGGATCACCGAAGTCAAGCAACGACTAGCGAAGTGAAGACTTCGTGATACTGGCATTTCGACCCGATCCAGGCTGGGTGAGTATAATGTGGGTAGTCTCCTAATGTACAATATTTCGTTGAAATCCGTTCAGTACTTTCTGAGATTTATGCGTTACAAGGAATGTATTTAACGGACAGACCGACACAAAACCAAAGTTGCTCAGGAGGTAATGAAACGTCCAGGAATCTGAAAATAATTGAAATTGGAGTAAAAAATATTTTATTTTATTTTTACAAAACACGAACACATTGGGCTGTAGAGCGATGATCAGTCAGTCAGTGACTTTGACATTTATATATTAAGTTTTAACACACTAATCTTATATCTGAATCTTGTCAAACATACACTTTTATGTAGAAATGGAACCTCGGAAAGAAATATGACATTTGAAATGCTTAATGGTGACACGTAGCTGTTGAAGTATTGTGGTTAAAATACAGGCAGTTTCATAAACCCAATACCTACAAACAGATGTAGATTATACTTTTGAGATATCATAGAATAGGGCTAAATGCAATGATGCGGGTTTCTGAGAGAAATGATAGAATAGAGCTAAATGCAATGATACATATTTCTGAGAGAAATGATAGAGTAGAGCTACACGCAATGATGCAGGTTTCTGAGAGAAATGATAAAATAGAACGTGATCAAGATTATCTGCACTTCAACTACCCTGTGTTGGTTGGCATCATATGATTTATGTTTCAGACTTCAGTAGAAAAGATCTGAAATGAAAGCGACAATTCTATGTTCTCTAAGAATAAGTGTAAATCAACACAGTTCTAAAGTTACAATTATTTCTTCTTCTTCTTCTTTCTGCATTTGTAATTAATTGTAATTGTAATTTTTAATAAATAAAACTACCACTTTAGTGGTGAAAGTTGTTAGTAATAAATTAACACAAAAAGAACTTGTGTGGCAGTAATTCTTTCAGAATTGCTGTGAATGGTTTTGGACTGAGCTATAAAGTATTATGGTTGGATGGTTTCAATTCATTACAAAATTGTCCAGAAAAGTATAAGGAAAAATGAATTTTGATTCTACTTGTCTCATATTATGACGACTGACGACATACTCGTTAGTATTGCCAAAGATAAATAACAATATGAACAAAAACAGAGGTCCAACACATGCAACTTTACGCATTGGACCTCACCTAAACTTTAAATACTATTGTTTAATATAGTCATAAAAATTGATGAACATTTTTAATTTTGTTGTTTTTGATAAAGTGTACCTTTAAAAAAATTCAATTTTGCGCAAGTATAAAGGTGATGTAAATTAAATTGAAAAATTAAAAGCCCATAATTGAATTATAATTTTTTTACAGAATGCCCATGTTCACAATATTCACAAGTACATAAATAAATGTGTAATTATTAAAAATAAGCACACTAAGTGAGGTACCCGTAGTACATCTTTTGTTTCTGGAAGGGTTTCACATTATTAACAATAGTGTTCTTCTTGATATAACCAAATTTCTTCATGGCGTGTACAAATCTGATCTTATGAGAAAGCAGAAAATAGTAAAGTGTACAACGAGATGCATACTTTCTTACCTTCAATGAATGATGGCGATAAAAACGAATTATGAAATCCCAACCTGTCAACTCTGGTGGAATCTCCTCAGATAAGAAAATGAAAACATTTTAAATCTTCTCTCGACTAAGTTTGTTTTAAACGTCACAAAGTTAACATCTTCAGTAATCCTTTCCATTAGGAGACAAGATAGTTTTATTTAACAATGGCTTACAATAGATTTATTCTTGAGCTTATTTTTTAGGAATTAATAGAAGAGGAAAAAAACGAGACGACACAAGTGCTGTAAAATACAAACATAGATAATACATATTGACCTATTGTCAAATGCTTAATATTATACATCAGACCTGATGCAATGCCTTAAATAGGTATAAAACATTTCGTCTGATACGCAGAAAGCAGCAGATCCAGAATAATTAACACAGTGTGGTGGTGGTTGATTTACTGTTGTTGTTGCAGGAACATAACAAAGTCAACAGAATTAGGCACCCTGTTGCTAACAAAACAATCCTACTTGCTTATTCTTCTTTTACTGTAAACGTTGTGAGACATTGCCTTCTTTTCTGTTGCAATGCCGAAGGAACGCGAGTAATTTACTTGAATGTTATGCATTGAAAGGAGGTAAGAAATTGTCCCTTATTTTACCAAAAAAGACACTGTAAGTAAAACATGGAAACTGAAATTTAATTTTGGAGCGAAATTATTTGATTCATCGCAA
>CM044958.1:6361394-6381593 GCA_024516035.1 Bactericera cockerelli | reverse complement strand
ACTGGCGGATAGGAAAGGTTTAGCAGCATGTAGCATGAAGGAAAAGAAAAGTGATTGAAAGGAAAATAAATCATAAATCCATTGTTTGAGGAAATATATTTTATTTCCTCTAATCTCTGTCTGAATATTTAATGTGAGTATTTTCGACGGATAACCTTTGAATAAAAGGTAAGAGACCACTTCAAAATAAAAAAGCTGAGCCTCTTTATACATGGGAGTTAGTAATATTTGTTTTCTTTCACTTTGCCTTTCTCAAACTAACTTAGGGTTGGCTTTGTTTAACCTCTTCCTCGTGGTTGAGGTTGGTTGGTTCTGGCACCCTTGTTGCCACATTCGACGGCCGGATGCCTTTCCTAACACCAACCACGAACCAACCATTTGTGTTTTGGCCTGATATGAGTGGTACCGTCATCTGTTTAACATTCCCTTAATCTGTTTAACGGCCCTAAACGAATGACTCAATGCCAGCGTCGATGGCATGTTGAATACACCGGTTCCCTTCAGAACACCGAAGTTAAGCGACATCCAGCGAGGTTAAGACTTGGATGGGTGACCATTCAAATTCTAATTCTCGTGACGCTGGCTTTTCCCGGCCCCACACAGGCTGGGTGAGGTCAATGTGAGTAGCAGGTTTGTGAGTTTCCTGCGAATGGAGGGTAAAACCCCCGTCGTGATATGACCATGGCAGTTGAAAGCGGGGTTTACCGGGGTTTAAGTGGGGTTTACCCACTTAAAAAAAAAAAAAATGATTCAATAAATTAATAATCCAACTTCAAAAGGTTGATCGATAAGGCGGCGCACTTGTAACCTGGTGGTCGGTGGTTCGAGTCCTTAGTTTGAAAAAAAAAAATAGAAGCGTGAGTTTGAGTAATTGTAACATGACAAAAATATTTTATTTATTTTTTAAACTAAATTTGAGCTACATGAGCACATAATGTATGTTTATTTGCACTAAATTTTGTACCTAAAAGTTAAAAATAAAACAAAAAAAATATAAAAAAGTCATATTAACATGAACTGAACATGACAGACTACAGATAAAACATTCATCGAAAACTAGACCATCGTGTCAGTCTTCTCCTCAAGCCCGGACACAACAACACAAGGTGTATTAAAGGCATTTATTCTAAACATCCTTGTCAGCCCCGAGCACCGACCCAGCCACACTATAGCTTTTTATTACAATAAATAAAATGTGACACTTTCACATTTAAAGCTTTTAGACTGATTTTAATTCGAGGAAAAAAGCAAACTCCTAAGAGCTTTTTGTTTTTCCTTCCCCGCCATAATTCCTGAATTCATTTTAATTAAAATCATTTGGAGATTATTCGAAAACTGCAGATGGCAATCTGATTTTATTAAAATTATGTTACTCCGCAATAATGAAACAGCTTTCTCAAACTGATTATAAAACAGCTTAAAATGTTGTTTCTTGTTGTGATTGGCATCAATGGATGTTCTTTAGCTGTTTCAACCTTGTTTTATCTATCTCTAAAATTTGTTGAGGGAAATTTTGTTTAAATGTTCTTTTAATGACAATGAAAAGAAGAAAAAGAGTAAACATATTTTATTACAGCTCATTCACACTTCAAAGGATTTTCTCAAGTCTCCTAGCTCGTACCTACACAGTGGCAATTATCACACATTTCTACAATATTGAATGCATAATTATTATAATTAGCATGGTAAACAAACTCAAACTCTTAAGGTACTCAAAGAGCGACTCTACAAATCCCATTTTAGTCCGGTTTATGTGGCAGCACCCCCAAAACATTTCCCACCGGCCGCGTCTGGTCAAGATATCTCTTTTTTGATTTTTCGACTCAGCAATATTCAATTATGAAACTCCGTCCGAATTTATCCGTCCAGTCGTAAAGGCAGGTAGGAAATCAATTTGTCATCCATCTCAGAGCTTCTCTCTTCCCTGACGCCACCGAGAACTTTTTATTTCATATCACATTCTTAAATTCAATTTCTAATTCTCCTCCTCTCTTCTCTCTCCCCCCCTCTCTCCCCCTTAAATCTCCCCACCTTTTGTGAATAGATGGAAAAAAGTCCAAAAATCATTTTGCACTCGTTCGCCATCTCTCCCTCCTTCTCTCTTTCTTCTCTCTCTTACTCTCCTCTCTCTCTCTTTCTCTCTGTTCTCCCTTCCCTCTTCTCTCTCAATTTAAGAAAAAATGTCAACATTGATAAATTCGCTGTCAGAAATTGTTCAAAATTGAAACTATAAGAGAGTAGGGAGAGCGAGAGGGAGAGAAGTAAAATATAGACTAACGCAGGAATTTTTTCGCCAAATTGAAGCCTCTTCGGTAAAGACATAGTAAAGTTTTTTTTTTTTTTGAAGAAAACTTACGACCTCATGAAATAGGTATGATTCAGAAAGATAGTAGATTTTACTTAATTATGGAGTGGTTAGCTCAGTGCGGGAGGTACCAGGTTCAATCTCCCGAGCTGACAAAAAATTCTACTCTAAATTTGGTTGCAATTATTTGTAAGGGATACGTTCCGGTGCGATCGTGTTGACCCAGCACCTAAATGGGAAATATTGTGTTACTTTTTTTTTCATCAGAGGGGAGGCATACCATGAATAGGCCAGCAACAACACTGACCACAAGCGTCTACAGTAGGCCCTGTTTCACGGATACGAAATAAAAAAGACTGTGAAACACTCATGTTTTAAAAAAAACCTAACTACCTACCATATTTGCATTTGTAGTCTCAACAATTTTCTACCTCCAACCACAAGTCCTCAGGATTTAATCGGTTCGGTCTTTTTTCATAAGTACAAATGATATCGTACTTCAAGGGGCATTTAAATTAATAAAATAATATTGTAAAATGAAACAAAATAAAGTCCTTCCTTCCATTACCTTCGTTTGTTACGCTAATGACCTTTCATTTCTTTTTTGATCCTCCCAAAATCTTTAATTTGCATACCTTGTTCTCAGTGGGGTAGCTATACCCCCAACCCCCCCCCCCCTGGCTACTTCACTGCTTGTTCTGGTTCCTGATTTTTTCTGAAACACCAAAATTAATATTTCGTCCTCTCCTACATGCTGTCCAAGTTCTTGAAGAGGTCTATCAAGAAGCCAGTTTTCTCAATCAGCAAAAAAAAGAAGGGAAATCCAGACCCTGCTCCATCAGGAAGGTAATACATACTCCCAAAGAATTCAAAGATCCTAATCTCCTGTTACAACTATAGGAACGTAATGCCATTATTTACTTACTGTATTATAACTTTCACATACGTTTTTCCATCTTTCATACGGGGAGAAAAGTTAATATAATGTAAGAGAGCTTGTTCCAAGTTTAAATAAACTTTGACTTTTGCCTGTGATCTTGATGGAAGAGGAATTCAGAATTTTCAATTTAAACTTGCTCTCTAATAGCATCACATTACTTCCTTGCTGAGTTCACCATGATACAATGCATCCTTGCATCCCGTTATAGGGTGTGAAAAGATATAATAGTTAAGTCTGATTCAAATAGATAAAACAAAACATTAATAAAACAAAACTTGGGTGAGAATGCCGTTGGCATTAGCACCGCCCGTGATCAAGTTTTGTTTTAATTGTATGATTATATTCTATGTAAATAAAACTTGATCTAATGTGTTTAATAATAAATGTTAGTAAATAGCCTACTCAGAACCACTATCCTGATATTGTCCTACACACAGGACACGGAAGGAGCCAAGAACATACTTCAGGTGTACATATTTATAAAAGTAATTATTGTAAATATCTCTAATAATATAATAATCTATATCAATTATCACTTTCGTATCACATAGCTGTTGAAATTAACTCAGCTCTAACGTTAAGCCAGTGGACATGACTCATGACGTGGAAGTCAGTTCATATGTGTCCAGAGCAAACTTTCATTTTCAAACTGATGTTAAAAGACTAAATTTTAGAAGAAGACGTAATCCCATTGCTTCTAACAATAACATTATAACACAACTGATGACGACGGGACGTGACAATGTGACCGCAGAAATGAAACCATAACTTGATTAGAAAGCTGCCCGGGTCTAATGTGTTATAATCCAGATCCCCGACAGAACTCCCAGCATGCAACTTGAAGCCTAAGCAAAACTAACTAAATTACCAAAAAAGATGTTCGGAAACGATAAAACTTTTACTGTTCTCCAGCAAGAAAGCTTGAGCTGCCTATAATTTAATAATAAATATCTCGTAATTCACATTTTTCTTTTCTTTTTAAGTGAAAAAGTTTTGGATGCATTAAGGACTCCCCTTGTTGAGTAATTCTTTGGAAATACTAACTTTGCCGAGCAGCATCTTTTTCTTTGTCTCCGGAAACAGGGAGGAAATCCTTGAGAAATTAATCTCAATATTATAGAAGTTACAAAGAAATTGGTGGAGATAGCAAACCTACAGGGTATCAACAATGACTTGAAAAGGTAAGATATTGGGCTTGCTATCTTAGTAAGTGTGAAAGCCATGTTGAAAATGCATAGTAACTCAAGCACTATTGAAATCCATAGGAAATATCAAGATTGTTAGGGGTTTATTTCACTCCAATTTTGAATATTAGATGCATCTTGGTACATTGAAACATAAAGTTCACATTTTATGGACAATATAAACAGTCCATTCATCAGATTGATAATACACATCTAATCCATTCTGGTTTATCGATACGTGAGAGTAGCCAAATTTGCTTAAAATGCTTAGAATACAAGATTTTATGTATTTTGTGTTCTATATTATTCTTGATATTTAAAGAACAGAAACTTTTAAATGTAAAAAGTTTTGATTTAAAGAATCAAAAGCTCACACAGGAAATTCCTTTGCAAGGATCCTGTACAATAGATTTTCCTTGAGAGCTCAAGTCAACTCCATATGTTTCCTTTAAAGAAAGATAGGGGCCAGGAAAACCCATATTCGATATACTTACTTAGGGACAAACACTGTAAGAGTGTGGGTTGAAAGAGATAGCGGTTGAAGAAAAGTGAGAGGAGAGACATTAGGAGATAATATATCTTGGGAGAGGATAAGATTTCCTGGAGTGTTTCGAATATTTATTGCTCCATAATAATTACATAAATATATTTCTTTACCTACTAAATCTGCTAATGCATCTTGAGAAACCATAAATTGTGTGGAAGACATAATAGATACCTCAGCCATAGACTGGTTGCTAAAGTTGACATAGCAAAAAAGTTTATCCAGTAGGAAAGTTTTCAATGAAGTGTCCATTTTAAGGGTATTTCCTGAAAAGGGGTGAGAATGTTTTAATGAAGTGTACCAAGTACACTTAGAAATATTTCCTATATATCAGAGAACTTAACGTACAGTAATTTTTAATATAGATCAAATATTATAGATTTTGTTTTACAAAAAATATTTAGTAAAATATATATGTGAACCGTCAGTATGTCAAAATTCTATTCGTTTCTATGTTTTTAATAATGAACGTTGTAGTTCGGTTAATAGTAATCAAATTGAAAACTCATTGTATAAAAAACTTCAACCACATTTGGATAGTATTGGACGCCCCAGACAAATCTACCCGATTTCACATACGTACAATGGACTGCAATGTACATCACCTGAGAACCTGTGAATTATCCCCCACATTCTGTCTGAAACCCGACACCGTCATGTTTACATTTGACCTGTCAACTTTTACGTCTAGATCTGTTTGTGGATGTGCCATATCACCGTCTTTATCACTCACACCTTGAGAGAACTCTTTGTCTTCGGAGAAGTGGTTCACACAGAGATGATTGATATTCAAATCAACAACTAAATCTTTTTAGAAAATATTTCTTTCTGCTACGACTACTTTTTCTTATCTTTTTCGTCTTTCTTTTTTATTCCAAAAATATTTTATTTTAGAAACCTTTCTTTAGTATCTTCACAACATTCTTTGTACGGTTCATTCTTCGTCAACTTCTGTTCCTTCCTGTACTGTTCGAGATGCTTTTGTTTATTTCTTTTCTGGGTCTCTTTGAGTTGCTTCATATTGATATGAAGCTTCTCTTTAGACGTTTTAATTACTTCCTTTTGGAATGTGTTTTGATAGGTTTG
Organism: Bactericera cockerelli; assembly: GCA_024516035.1. NCBI lineage: Eukaryota > Metazoa > Arthropoda > Insecta > Hemiptera > Triozidae > Bactericera > Bactericera cockerelli. The sequence continues at coordinate 6,375,534 of CM044958.1, read as the reverse complement.
TGTCAGGCGGTGTACTGTTGGTGGTTTAATTGTAACCAGCATCGCGTCGTCGGCGTCAGTAGAATGTCTGTGACTAACATTAGTGCATTGATTATTTCATCTGAAATTTTTTATCTTAAACACACAGTGTTATTTATTATACTACCTCAACTGTCTCTTTGCGTCTTCCTTAACATAAATAATTTGAAAAGTAACCTATGATTTAGTCCAAATGACCTTCTTTTTATATTTGCTTGTAAATCTGTAGCATTGACTCCTCATATCGAAGTATAGTGTCTACGCTGAAACCGAGACTTGAACCACCGACCTCTAGGTTACAAGTAAACTAATCGAACCATGTTAATAAATGGCCGCTTACCACAACTGAGTGCTGAAACTCGTCTATATCAAGCTGTAGGTAAGAAGGTCGAGGGTCTAGGGCCTCTAGGGTATAGGCCAGGGTCCATGTTGCGGACGCCTACTAAGAATACATCACAATTTGCAAGCAACAAAAATTTCAACAAGAAGAGAAAACAACGAGCACAATCATGATATGCAAAACGAGCAGGGCAAGGTAAACGTGATTATCTGTGTAATACAATGAGCAATTCTGTAGGAAAAGAAATTTATCAACTCAATTTTCCCGAGAAACTTTCAACCAAGGGGATTACTTTGAAGGTAACATCGTTGTGGTTACGTGGGTTGATAGATTCTAGAACTCTCATTATCCTTCAAATCTCCTGCCAGTTTGAAACTAGAAGGAAAACTTTCTTTAATACTCCTCATCGTCATAATCATACAAACAAGAATTATAACAACATCTTCATCATAACTTTCATCATCGAAACAACCATCAACAACAAAATTATTCTAATAATTAACTTCATAAATATTTTCTAAGATATTATTATTTTCTACAACTAAGTTCTTTTTTCTGGGTTTGACAGCTTCAAAGGAGGTAAAAGTATGATTTTCTTGGTTCTTGTTAATATTTTTAATAGGAATTTCTTTCCTATCCAGATACTGATGGTTTATAAAATAGCTCATCTACATCTAACTGATCTGCCTGCGAGAGTATATTTGTTTCCTGACTGCGCAATAATTGTTATATTTTCAATCCCCCAAAAAACACTACGTGTAAAAATAGTCGTCAAGTGTTGGAATGATCAAAAAGAACTGATATCAAAAACGTCAATTTTCTATGTTTGAAGGAATTATTTTTCACGTAATTAGTCTCTTGATAATTCAACCAAAATAATAGCCTCACAACAACAATACACCTTTGAGCAAACTTCGATTTGGTATTTTGAGAATTTAACCAAAAAAAACCACACGACAAAACAATGCTCTTGTAAGAACAATGGCTCTGTAATTATGCAACATTGTTCTTACAAGAACATTGTTTTGTCGTGTGGCATTTTTTTTGGTTAAATTCTCAAAATACCAAATCGAAGTTTGCTCAAAGGTGTATTGTTGTTGTGAGGCTATTATTTTGGTTGAATTATCAAGAGACTAATTACGTGAAAAATAATTCCTTCAAACATAGAAAATTGACGTTTTTGATATCAGTTCTTTTTGATCATTCCAACACTTGACGACTATTTTTACACGTAGTGTTTTTTGGGGGATATCACTACTTTTTGATTTAATTGATTTTCCTCTGATAGATGAAATAAAACTAATCAACAATCAACAGATAAAAGACTTTTAATTTAAGGATGTTGCGATACGCAGTAATATTATAAGACTATCATGTAAAATGTTGGGTAGTTGATATTGAACTAGTGAGGTGACACTACTTTGTTTAAGGAAAAAAGTTATAATGAGTTGCATGCTCGAAAATTATATTGTGACCCAAGTACTGTTCTGTAAATAATTACAATGGCAAGGAGAAAAAAATGATAGAAAAAAAACATTGAAAAGACGCTGAAAGAAAATTTCACAGTACTTGCTGAAGAGAGGGGAAATCTTGAGACAACAGGTGTGATCCTTATTTGAGTGACACTAGATAGCGCCCAGAATTTTTTTTGATCTTTTCAAATTTTGAAACCCACTACCGAGGTTCACTAGCAGAAAACTACCCCGTTTCATTATTTTTGGCAATAATTAGGGTGATATCGAGTATTTCATGGAACTGGTACTTCAGTAATCGATTACTAAAAAGTACCGAGTATTTATCCAATTACTTTTGTACTTGGTTTTTGAGGTTATGAGAGAGGATGTAAATGGAATAATGAATTCGAGTAATCACTCAAGAACCAAGTGCAAAAGCACCGGCTCTTTCATTATTCAGTACACTAACTGAATCTCACAATTTTGCATTCAGAACGTTTACAGGAGATGAATCTCGGTTCACAAAATTTGTTGGGTGTTTTAGTTTCAAGTGTTTCAATAGATTAGAAGCTCCTCCTCCTATTTTATAAACTGAATTACATAATGTACATTTCCCTAAACCAATTGTTTGACAAATAAGTTTCAAATAGAAGACTTGTTTCTACGAGACAACGAGAAAAATATAAGGACACCGACAGCCTGAATATTATTCATAGATAATATCGGAACAATTAAGTAACTCTCGCTGCTGTACCCAGTTCTAGAAATAAAGAAACCAATATTCCTCTATTTTTAAGAGGATTAATTTTCAGCCAAAAAAAAAAAATCTGCCTACACGGCCCCAGTCAGGCTGAACATGGACCAGCTTTAAAATCTTAAATACAATGGTGTGTCTTGTGGTATATTGTTTTAAAGGTGTCTTAAAAATAAAGAAATACGGGTTTTTGCATTTTTTGATATTTTGAGTTGTTTTCGAGAAACCCAGGCTTGGGTGAGACTTTATGGATGTCCTGTATATGTAGATAGATATTTGTAAATTTTGAATGAGATCTACGTAATTTACGATTCAAAATACAAAAGTATTGATTCAAATAAATACTTTATTTAGACTGTCAGTGGCCAGCATCCGTGGCGTAATGGTTTGTAACTACTGCCCGTAGTCCAGACATTTCGAGTTCCATTCCCGGTTGTTGCATACTTTTCTAATGTTTTTTCCCCCTCTTAACACGTGAGTCTGGAATCGCAGCCCTACCCAGGCTGGGTGAGGTAAATGTAGGTACCTGGAATGATTCCCAGCGAATGGAGGGTAAAATCCCCCGTCCTTACTTGTTCAAATCATGACGTTAAAACCAAATACAATCAACTGGTCACAATCGTTTTGAAATGAGTTTGGTGTGATAATTGGATAATTGGTGCTCATACCTCTTTAATCTTAAAATCCATTAACATTAATTCATTAATAATCAACTAGTGTTTTAACCTTGTATTGAAAAATTAGTAATGAACTCGTTAAAAAACGGACAGCTCGGTTTCGTGGTTTCGTTTATAATACAATTTTAATTATATTATGTACCTACGTACATGGTAGGTAGATGGAAATTCGATCTTGGCAAAATAAAGAGGGAAATGAAAGTACCGAGTATTATTGTATGTTCCGAAAGTGCCTCTTACTATGGCTCTAAGAAATGTTGACCCATATATTTGCCTAACTTCAAGTTGCTAAACATAAACATGGTGTCATTTCAGCATAATCAGTAGATATAAACAGAAGAAGTGAGAAATTATACTAGATATAAAATTAATAATTATAAATTAATAAGCAAGCATTATATTCATGGAATATACCCTGAAAATTTCAGCTCGATTGGACAAAGCATGCAACTTAAATCATGTTACAAACATAGGTAGATGGATAATTAGATTGTGACAAATAAATGTTGATCGAGAACTATACTCACTTCGTTCGAAATTAAACGGTCATAGGAGGTTGACTCAAACTACCAACTACTGTTTTTTTTTTTCTCACGAGAAAACCGGACATCCAAAGTACAGAGTAAAAAAAATTCTACCTAGCCGGGATTCGAACCCAGGCCACCTTGCAAACTTTGTATTTTACCTACACCAGTCGACGACCACAGAGACTGCTCAATACATAATCTCTATATATAAAACAGAAAAAAGGACTACCTACCTACCTACCTATGTTTGTTTGTTTGTTTGTTTGTTTGTTTGTCCGGAGTTGTTTAGCCAAAACGGTAAGAGATAGCGAAAAATGTCTCAGAATTGACCCCCCCAAAACCATTATCGCTTTGTCCAGAAAAATTATAAAAAGTTCAAAAAGGCATTGCTGTCCAGCAGTACGGCCATGCCTTAGTAAATTTGAAATTTAGTCCCGTTGCAAAGCACGGGCAAACGGCTAGTATTTTATTATAATTTATCATTGTTTTGATCTACATGAATATTTTACTTCTTACTGGCCAAAATTTTATACACTTCTAATAATATAGACCTAGTTTACCTCTTGATGTAGAAATCTTTGATTGAAGTTATAAAACGTTATTGTTCCCGATATGATAAAACGGTCTGCTGGTAGCTTGGATGAAGCAATGACGATTATATCCCGCCCGTATTTTAAGTTATATGTGAGGCGAAGATTTTTTGTTACTCTCATAAATCTAAATTCAGTTTTTTCTTTTTATGTCTCACACTGTCGCTGATTTTTCTAAATTTTTATTTACATCGTAGTATAATTCTGCGTAATTAGACCTTTAGAAAGAACCTTCAGTCATCAACTTGGGATAACTAGGCGTGGCTCCAGGGTTCATTATAGATATTCCTTTAGAGGGCTTTAAAGACTTTTCTACTTGTTTCAATCATCTGAAATTAAGTGATCTCATTCCCTTTGACTAGACCCTTCTAAAAACACCAGAAATACATCTCTAGGATAACAATAGACGGCTCTGGGCTCCAAAATAAGTATTCCTTTCAAAGGCCATAACTCAAGTTTGGTCCAGTGTAATAATTTGGTTATATTTTTATATTTTTTCCTATGATTAGGCCTTTCGAAAAATACCAGAATCGCAGCTCCAAGATAACCAGGGGCGGCTCTGTGCAACTTTCCGCTTTTATTTTAGAAGGCTATATCTCCTATCCTATAAAAAATAAATACTTGAAACTATAAAAGGTATGCAGAGATAAAAATTCCCTATTCAAAAACGTAGCTCACGTCTTTCCACGACAAGCAAACATTGCTGTACGCTTGACAGAAAATTGGTCTGAAAAAAAAAAAACCTGTATGAATAATTTCATGAAATTCAAGATTTTACGCGTGGCCAGAAAACGACTTTAACTGATCGTAGGAACCTCGCACTTTCGTGAAACACAATCTATTTTCGCGTCTAATTACGAATTTGAAATAAAAATCGATAAAAGTTAGCGGGAGGTGTGCGAAAACAATAAAACAAAATACATATAAACTCTGTTTCGTGTTAATATAGGCCGGTTGGCTGGCGCTACTTGACGAGCGCTCGCCTACCGGCGAGCTTGAAAATAATAATAATTGTTTGCTGATAATGCTTGGTTTTTATTATTATCAATTTCATATTATAATAAATTTACTTCAAGTGTTTGAAATTTGTTTTGTTTTACAAACAATGATCTTTTTCGAGCACTTTAATTTATGATTTAGAGATGACAATTATGACAATTATGATTTAGAGATGATCAATTATTATTATTATTAGGATATTTATGTATTAGGTATATTGTATAGATACTACAGGTCTAGCTGACAATGTTTGTATTACTGTTGATTGATGGAAAATTTATATATTTTTTTTTTTTTTATCTACATCGTCACTTCTATCAAACTTCATCTCATAAGTTTAGAGTGGTAGTTTGAATTTAAAAAATCGAATAGAAAAAATCATAGTAGACTGACAAGAAGAGACACTCTAAATAAAAAAAACAACTGCATCGTCTAATATATCAAAATATTAATGATCCACAGATGTGTGTAGAAGTAGGGAAGGGCATAGCTCACAAGCAATGAGAGGAGTCTAGTTAACAGACTCGATGACACATTCATTCACGGAGAGAAATAGATAAATAATACTAAAATTACATGTTCACTTCCTTGAAAATTTGCTGTTAAAAAATTCATCACAGAGTTTATATGCTACATTTTCTTTTTATATTTTTCAGTGGTAGTTTTTTAAATAGTTCATTGTATTAATAGGGAATGTTTTGAAGCTGTCAAACTCAATAATGCAATTTTGTTGCAATTCGGGACTTACGATTGTAGAAACAATCCTCATAAATATCATCTATAATTTTTGGACACCTAATACCTTCTATTAATACATAACCGATTTTAATCCAATTAAGAGGACATAGGAGGAATTTAATTTTTTTTTTTTTTAGTTTAAAGTCTTGTAAAAGTCAAGTACATGGTCATATCACGACGGGGGTTTTAGCCATAATATAATGGAAACTCTCAAACCAGCTACACAAATCAACCTCATCCTGCCTGAGGGGGGCCGAAAATAGCCAGCACCACGATTATTAACTGCATGGTCATGTCAAGACGGCGGGTGTTAGCTTCTATTTGCAGGAAACTAATAAACATTCTACCCACATTAACCTAGCCTAGCTTGGGTTGGGCCGGAATGCCAGCATCACGAAGTCTTCACCTCGCTAGACGTTTTTTAACTTCAGTGATCCTACGAGAACCGGTGCATTCAACGCGCCATCGACGCTGGCCAGGGCATTAAATTCAAATTAAGTAATACTTCTGTTGCCAAATGAACATCGTATCAAAATACTGAAACTCCCTTTCAATGAACCAGAGGACCAAAGAGTCCAAAACACCATGCAGGACAAGCGAGGTGACGACTTAATTAACACTGAAACTACTCCTAGAGCAACCATCAGCCTACTCAAAACTCTCCAAGTTGTGGAAATAATCATAATCACACGTCGCATTTAGAAATATTCATTTTGAATGTGTTGGACTAAGTGGAGGAGCAATATTTTTAGTCAAAAACTAGTTTCAGAAGTTAAATACGTTGTAAGTATAAAAGTGAAAGGAATTTTTTTCCCAATAGAGAAGAAGTTTTTTTTTCTTTTGTGGATTTGTGGGTGTTTTTCGGCTCTTGAGTTATTCATATAATTATGAAATATATTTTGTGAATATTGATCCATCCCTATGTGCAATTGTGCATAAAATAATATCATCTACTTTTATAGGTGCGAATCCATCCAAGTATTCCTAATAAACAAAACATGACAATCCATATTTTGCTACTCTTCTTATTCTAATCGAACTTTTTGGGTATATTTAAAGAATTATAATTATTATGATTTGACAAGTTTTTTTTCCACTGATTGATGGTCAAATATTTGTCAAATCTATAAAGTGGTTTTGACAGCCCCAAAAAAACAAAAACAAAATATAGCTATTATTAGAAATGATAATTATTTGAAAAATATCTTGGATGGATACAATTTACATTGATATTAGAATGCCCCAAAAAAAAAGGATCCCTTCGCCACTGTTTATCATAATTATGAGTTTTAAATTTGTTGAACATAATTTATAGAAGAAAAAGTATGACACTTTCAAGCTTGATTTACACTCACACACTTTTGGTTTACATAAAAAATGAATGAATTTTTTAAAGAATTATAATTATAGTTTCTAGAATATCATTCACAATTATCTTTTTTCTTCCTTGGTCTGTCAACAATTTCGAATAATAAGGTGTCGTAGGTATACACTATTACATTATACATCTTGTTTCCGGTTTCATGTTTTTTCTGTTATTTTTATTTTTTAATCGACGCCACGCGTAAGGTTTTTGGTTGAAATATTACTGTCCTTAAAGTTCAAGCTTTGAAGACAACTACAAAATCGCCTTTTGTTTTAATGATTTCTTATACATACCGTATTAGTAAGTTAGAGCTGAATAAAACGTACATGTGTATTTGTGTATCTATATATATAAAATCCATTTACATTCATTCATAATCAACGCAGAGCCTAAACGGCTGGGCCGATTGACTTGAAATTTTGCAGGAAGCTTCTCCTTATGATGTAGGGGTGTACTAAGAACGGATTTTTATAAGGAAACAGGGGTTCTCAACTTATGGCCAAAAATTAACATTTATTGATAATCAACGCAGAGCCTAAACAGCGGGGCCGATTGACTTGAAATTTTGCAGGAAGCTTCCCCTTATGATGTAGGGGCGTACTAAGAACGGATTTTTTTAAGGAAACTGGGGTTCTCAACTTATGGCCAAAAATTAACATTCATTCATAATCAACGCAGAGCCTAAACGGCTGGGCCGATTGACTTGAAATTTTGCAGGAAGCTTTTCCTTATAATGTAGAGGTGTACTAAGAACGGATTTTTATAAGGAAACAGGGGTTCTCAACTTATGGCCAAAAATTAACATTCATTCATAATCAACGCAGAGCCTAAACGGCTGGGCCGATTGACTTGAAATTTTGCAGGAAGCTTTTCCTTATAATGTAGAGTTTTACTAAGAACGGATTTTTTTAAAGGAAACAGGGGTTCTCAACTTATGGTCAAAATTAGTCATTTTTAGAGTGTTGTCAGATTCTCAAAAAGGGTTGAGCTGAATGACTTGAAATTAGGCAGACAACTTCTTTCAGTGATGAAGAAGCTTACTATGAAAGGATTTTTCAAAGATAACAAGGGTCCTCAACTTATGGACAAAAGTAGACATTTTAGCGTCTTGCAAGATTCTCAAAACGGTTGAGCCGAATGACTTGAAATTTGGCAGACAGCTTTTTTTGTGATGTAGGAGAATAATAAAAAACAAATTTTAAAAGAAAATAGGGGTTCTCAACTTATGGTCAAGCTGGATGGCGATTACTATGTTTTTCCATTCATGAAAGATACTCTCCTGTCATACATTTGGCCGTCCACTTTGAAAATGGACAAAGGGTAGTTTTTACAACCGAAAATGTCCAACAGAGAATTGACAACCCGCCCAAAACAACATTAATGGCGTTTTTCCAACTATGCAACCAGGATGAATTTGCAAAGACTCTTTTTTATAATGAAGTACCAGCATTTTATGTGTGGAAAAACAACATGTTCCAAAGAAGGAAAAAAGGATCAATTGTTCTAGGACATCCGGGTGTAAAAAAAGACCACGTTCTTGGTAGAGTTCATACCGTACATCCGAATGACTCAGATTCGGATACCTACGATTACTTCTACACAAAGTGCGAGGACCTACTTCATTCAGAAGCCTCAAAATGGTAGGCGGCATTGAATACCCTACGTTCCATGCTGCATGCCTAGCCATGGGTTTGTTACTTGATGATGCGCAAGCAATGTGAACATTATTACCAACAGAAATTATTTGGCAGAAATTTCATACAACACGTTTCAAATGAGGTCTTTCGTCTCTGAAAAAGTGCCATTACTCAATAATGAACAGAGATACGTGTATGAAACTGTCTCCAGAGCGTCACTTCATCTCTTGAGTCTGTAGGTAATTATTTGTTCTTCCTAGATGCACCAGGTGGAACTAGAAAAACATTCTTAATAAACCTTTTGTTAGCTACAATACGCAAAGATGGATATATTGCCATTGCTGTTGCATCGTCCGGTATTGCCGCCACACTGATAGAAGGAGGCCGCACTGCTCATTCTGCTTTGAAATTGCCGCTCTATTTAAATTCAGTAGATACACCAAGCTGTACTATTGGAAAGCAAAGTGATATGGCCAAAGTCCTCAGGGATTATCAGCAAAGTTCTTCAGAGTAAGAAAATACCAAAAAACATAATAGAAACCGTCCTAAAACTGCTAAAAGGAAATACTGTTCAAATTGAATCAAAACTCAACAAATCGAAATCTATTGAACTGAAAAGGGGCGTGGCACAAGGAGCTCCACTATCAGCCCTCCTTTTCAACATGGCAATAGATCATATTATACGTGAAATGAATGAAGAAAGTATAAAACAAGCCTTTGGCTATGACTTTGTTACAGAAAAAGTGACTTTGCTGGCTTTTGCTGATGATTTAGCTGTTATTGGTAAAAACTCAACTGCTGCATTAGCTATCATCAGCTTGATTGAAGATTTAGCTAGTGAAATAGGGCTATCCATCAACCCAGCCAAGAGCCAAGCAATAGTAATAAAAAATGGGAAATTACATCAAGAAATCATTGATGCTTCCACTGGATCAATCCACTCTATAGGAGATACTGGAAAAATTAAATATCTTGGGACAACTATACAAGACGAAATCATAATTGATAAACCTGAAATCATAAAAAAGCTCACATATAAATTAAATAAATTAGCCCAGTCAGAATTGCTTCAACCAGACCAAAAACTCAATATCATCAATCAATATGTATGGCCTACTCTCATATATCCATTACAATGCGCTCCCCTTTCAAAGATACCTGATTCATTTCTTCAAGACATTGATAAATCAGTCAGAAGCACGGTGAAAGAAGTCCTTCACCTCCCCAGTGATACTCCAACAGGGATGATTTATGCTGCTCGAAAAAATCGTGGCCTAGGAATCATGAAGGCTGAATGGGAGGCTCCAATACAAAACATAAATATTTGCAAGAAATTAGAAAATATAGACAACCATCTACTCCACAAATCAAGAGATATCTCAGATGAAATTGTAAATGCTGCATCTAAACTTCAAACTGATCCATCAAAATCAGGAAAACAAATTCGAGAAGAAATGAGAGAAAAATCATTTGATCAATGGAGTTCTCTAATTTAGAAAGGCAAAGGTATCACCCTATATAAACACAATCATAAGATAAACAAATGGATTTATACAAAAACTGGGATGAGCTCAAGTGAATGGACAAATGCTATAAAAATGTCTTGTAATGTTGCGGCTGTTAGAGCTGTTCCAGGACGCAGCACATCTTCCCTCTGCCGGATAACTGGATGTGAGGAGATTGAAACCCTTGGACACGTGCTGGGATCCTGCAGACATGGCGAACTGCTACGTAACAAAAGACACCACACAGTAAGATCTGCATGAGCAAATGAATTGAAGAGAGTTGGTTGGAACACATTTGAAGAGGTATCATGCATCTCTACCGATTCTTCTACAAGACGATGTGACATCATAGCAATTCATCCTACTACAAATAAAGTACTAATAGTTGATCCAACTGTTCGCTTCGAGCAAGGTGAAGACCAACCTAACTCAGTTCATCTTGAAAAAAAACAAATTTACGATCCATGTATCCCAGACCTCTCAAAAAAATATAGAATACCTGAAACTGATTTTGAAACAGATGGATTACTATTTGGAGCAAGAGGAGCCATTCCAAACACTGTCAGTGATTTCTTCAGAAAACATGCATTAAATACGAATTTACTTACTGACATCTCCATACAAATTATCAAAGACTCCATCAAAATTCTAAACTGTCATCTCTTCCGTAGTTGATAAAAAAAAAAAACAAATAACAAATATGTGTGAATACTGTACCACAAAATATCAACATAAAAAAAATAATGTATCTTTTTAAATGCACGGTCGAGTGTTGATGAGAAAGCTGGATCCGCGAGGTCAAACAGGGGAAACTGTTCAGCCGGCAAGATTTGCAAAATAGAAGAAGAAGAATAATATTTATTTTTTATACAAATATTCGTGCTGCCCACCATATGGTGGGTTGCTAAAAATCACAGCATAACAATCAGTTTACAAAAACATTTTTTTTTTTTTCTTTTTTTTTACTTGTAAATGTGTTGTTTCAAAATATATATTGAATCTTTTAAAATTGTTTCAGAAATTGTTTGCAGTTCTTTCATGTTCAGGTTGAACTTCTTGAAAAAATTAATGGAGAATTGACTAATGGTTCCTCGCGATCCAAACCATAATCCTATTACTTCATATGTTCTGTCTGGATATTTCTCATCAAATTTCGTTTTTAAGTTTTTAATGCATGGCTCATAGATTCTTTTTTTATTTTGATTCACACTTTCAGCTTGTTCCAAATCATTACTTTCAAACCTGACAGTGGGGTCAATAATATAAGCCTTTTTCTCATATTTTGGAAAAGCCAAGATATCACAAAATCTTCTACATCCAGATTCGTCGTAGCAAAACACTTCTTCGAAGCAGTCGACGTCTTTCTGTCTGAGCAGTTGGATCAGGGATTTTTTCAATTTGTGATGTCTAGAGGTGATCAGGTTTTCGTTGTGAGGACAAGCACCCAGAACATGAGCAGGTATCTCTTTCTCTCTGTGGCAATGCCTACAGAGGTTGGATGATCTTGTCTCACTTTGAGCACCTGGTACACCAGCTAAGTTGGCATAGTTTACATTGAGTTTGATGGAAGCAGTCCATTCCGAAGAAGACAAAGAGTTTTTATGCATGACAAATTGATTTGCGGGTGTATATTGAGCATAGTGAACAATTCCAATCCCTTGATATTTTCCACGTGACCACTCTTCAAAAGCTTTCAACCTCAACTCGGAGCGAAGATCTCTTGAGCTCCTGCCTTCTACTTGCAACTGATCTAGACAAGTTCTTATTTCAGCTTCACAGTCAAAAGAAATGTGTAACAATTCATCTTCTATGTGAAGTAATTTATTTGCTATTGAAAAATGTTGCAAATAGAGTTCCCAGCGGCAGTTGATAATAGCAAGTCCTCTGTATTTCCTAGGAGCGTAGATCATAGCATTGATAGTATGCGTGGGTAATCCAACAATTTCTTTCACACTTCTACGAATGATGACATCAAGATTTTCCAAGAAACCGATAGGTATTTTGGTAATTGGTGCTATTTGAAGCGGATACATCAATGTTGGAAACAAATATTGATTAATTATGCTCAATTTTTGGTCTGGCTTTAACCAAGGACTAACAACCAACTTTTGACAGTTTTTGCTAAATACTTCGGCAACATCATAATCAAAAATAATTTCATTGTTGAAGGTACAGCCCAAGTATTTGATTGTTTCATTACTAGAAAGCCCTTCAATATTATCTCCTGAAAACAATTTCAATCCTTCTGATGATAACTGTCCATTTCTTAGAATGATGGCTTTACTTTTCTTTGGGTTGATGTCCAGACCAATTTGTTGTAGGAGACTTTCCACGTGGAACAAGAGCTGACGAAGTGAAGGCATGTTTAAAATCATCCATTTTGTGGCCCCAGATAACTGTTCTTTCTTTAAAGTTGAATATGCGTGTACATCTTCACGCTGATCAAAATGCAGAAGTTTTTTCGAAGCTTTTGCTTCAGATAGGTGATGGACAGTTACCTGAACAAAATGAAACAAATGTAATTAATTCCTACCGAACACTGTCACTTATTAGTCGATTACAACACCTTCCTAGACACTATCTACCCCAATCTAGATGACCCAAGTGTTGTTGTCCCTGTTTGGCTAAAACACTAAATCCTCCTGGCTTGCCACCCCATCGGCTATGCCTTAAGGTTGGAGCACCAATAATATTACTAAGAAATCTGAGACCCTCGAAATTGTGTAACGGCACGCGGCTTCAAATTACATCCTTAAAAAAAAAAAAACAAAACAAAAAAAAAAAACATTATCGAGGCAGTCATATTCACAGGGGCTGGTGCAGGTGAAACGGTATATGTACACAGGATTTTTTTGTCGGCGCGGGGGTTCGAACCCGGACCTTCCGCATGGCAAGCGAGTGCTTAACCACTGAGCTATTTGTGTGCTCCTTTAATCTGTTCATTAGCAACTATGGACTTGGGTTCTTTTTTTTTAATGGAAGGGAGAAAAAAATCTTTCAAAGACACCCAGATCCTGCCTGGGGTGTGGGATTTCCACCCACTAAAAACCCACCTTCTCTAAAAGCTAACCTCACTTGGAACCGAAAAGTGTCATTACTTCAAGTGCGGCGCTGTAGGGCACCTACTGATTTCGTTGTAGTGCCCTCCCATCTCTCTCTTGGGTTCTAATGTGATTTCCGACTACCACTTTAATTTCAAAAGAGTTCAATTCCCCAGAAAACTATGTTTTGCCATGACGATAAATAAGGCGCAGGGGCAAACTCTCGAGCTAGCTGGAATTGACCTTAGAACAGATTGCTTCTCCCACGGTCAGCTCTATGTTGCTTTTTCAAGAGTAAGGTCTGCCAAGTCCCTCATTCTGTTACAGCCAGATGGTATAACAAAGAACCTGGTGTATAAAGAAGTGCTTCCATAACCATAAAACTTATGCAGCGGCGGTGGCCATGCCTTAACTAAAATGTGGCCATGCCTTGGCCACGCGAAGCGGGCGTAGCCCGCTAGTATTATTATAAAATAGATAAATTTTAAAACTTA
>CM044958.1:6240229-6361294 GCA_024516035.1 Bactericera cockerelli | reverse complement strand
ATAAAAGGGCGGATTTGTATCCTGGAGGTCGGGGGTTCAAGTCCTGTTTCAGCGTTGATTCAGTAAATCTAAAGTTTGACTAGTTGTGATAGGTGATTACCACAAATATGATAACTTTCTTCAGTCAAACCTGGCTGTAAGAAAGCAATTTTCAGGGCAAATTTACCTAATCCGGGATTCTTCGTCCTTCCTGAAGACAACTTCCGAGATAATGAAACTCTGGCCATACACCCCCCCCCTGCCATCTCACTCCCCCACGCGTCCTTTTACTTTGAGACATTCGCGCGGATTTAATTTTAAAGTTTTTTGTTTTTCCTGCTACCCGAAGAAATATCAGTGCTGGATGTACTGGAAAATAATAGGTTTTTTTTGTTTGGGTTTATGGCGCGTTGAATTCACCTCGTAGGATCACCGAAGTTAAGCAACGTCCAGAGAGGTGAAGATTTCATGATGCTGGCATTTCGGCCCAACCCAGGCTGAGGTTATTGTGGGTAGCAGGTTTGTAAGTTTCCTGCGAATGGAGAATTACACCAACGTTGTGATATGATCATGCAGTTGAAAGCGACGTTTAACTCAAAATTAAAAAAAGTCCCCACATCCTCTTTGTACCTCTGTCCAATATTGAAATCTCCTTAGTAGTTGGAAGACTCTCAATTTTTTTAAATATTAATGTCTCAATAAATTATTTTTTAATTTCGGTTTAACGTCGCTTTCAACTGCAGGGTCATATCACGACGCACAGTGGGGTATTTGTCTTCAAAAGTTGCGCAAAAGTATTTTTTAGATTCAAAAACTTGTAATTGTAATAGGAAAGCCTTTTAATGTGTAAAGAAGTATTTTCATGATAAATCACGTAAATTTTTGTGGGTAGCGCGGAGTTACAAGGCTTTTTACCTTATCGTTTTTTGTGCTTATATCCTATTTTCCCATAATACTGCCAAATTAAAAAAGCTACTAATTTTTCCTCACGAGGTACAAATACCGAAAATTTCCGAAAAAAAAACACAACCAAAAAACATCAACTCCACTGAGATTCGAACCTAGGTTACCATGCGTGCAATACTAATGCGTTCCACCATTCGAGCACGATTCCTAGTAATAAAAGGAATATTTATATTATAATAAAATATTATATTATTTCATCCATTTATAGGAATTGTATTTAATTTGAAGAAAACATCAATGTTTTAAATGCAAAAAGAAGTTATTGTTGCCGAGTGGTGTGGCGCACTATGCTTTCACCTGAGTTCGATCCTTAGAAGGGCGGAAATTTCCCTGCTCTTTATATGAATAACCAGGGTCTACTCATACCTCGTGAGTTGTGAGGAAAAATGAGCTGCTGTAATGTGAGCAGTGACCAGTGGCGGAGTTATGGGCAAAATAGATTCTAGGACATTAATTATACGGAAAAGTCATATAATTCTGCGCTACCCACTGAAATTTTGACATAATAATACAAAGAAGTACATTTATTTATTATTAAATACAATAAAGGGGTGAAAAATTGTTTGTAACGAAATTTATGGTGTAATAATTATATTGGCTCACTATAAAAAATTCCCGAATTTTCAAGTTCAAGTTTCAAAAACTCCTACAAGTGCAATAAAACTGCAAGATTTTCTTTTTAGATATATTAGCAAACACTTCAAAGTATTAGAAAAAGTTACCAAAACTGCTTGATCAAGGTATATTCTCTAACTTTTTTTCCATTGTTTCGAAAAAAAAATCGTTCATTTAAGACAGAAGAGGGTCAAGTTGAACGTCCCGAAAAACACACTTAAAATAATAAATTAGAAAAACAAATTACATATACGTTATGCCGATGTCCTTCTCATTAAATATAAACCATCACTCCTATCAATAATTAATAACTGATAGACCTAAAATTTCATTCATTTCAAATCAGACATGAAAGCAGCTGTATGTTGTGACGTAAGCTTGACAAGTCACGTGACTTCAAGCATCTACTGTACTTACCCAAGATGAGTTATCAAAATATTTCTTTTTGGGTTTTATCACATATTCTCTTCTGAAATACATTACTTAAAAAAATATTTAGATTAAGCCTCTTTTTTTCGAGGGTTTTGCGCAACTTTTGAAGGCAAATACCCCACTGTGCGACGGGGGTTTTACCTTTCATTCGCTGGAAACTTTAGCCGTTCAAATTAACCTTCCAAATGATAGCCTGAGTGGGGCTGGAAATAGGCAGCATTACGAGAGCTCGAATTTGAATGGTCACCATCCAATTCCTAGCCTTGCTGGACGTTGTTTAAATTCAGTGACTGAGTGAAGACTGGTGTACTGAACGTGCCATCTAGTCACCTGACCTAATGATGTTAAGATTTTCCTTGGTTAAGTGGTGTTCTGTTCATGACTAGTGTCTTATTAATGCAACTGTGATGATGACAATCAATCTATTAGTGGGTGAATGAATTGATTAATTTATATAAATTGGTGAGTGGTTGAATGAAGTATTGACTGAATTGTTTAGTAAATAACTGCAAAAACAGTAAAAGGAGTTTTCCTTGAGTCAGCAGTTTTCTAATGCAGAATATCAAAATCAACATATCCATCCAGAGAGGAATGTTCTGTTATGTGTTAAATGCCCAAATACCTATGACTTCTTTTAAAAAAAAAAAAAAAACAAAAAAAAAAACCTGCTTGTTTATAAACTCAGAGTATGAAGAAGTGATGGAGCTTTTTTAAAAACTTGATAATGTTTAAAAAAAAAAAAATAAAAAAAAAAATAAATTGAGTGATTGAATAAATCTTTATATATGAAATTAATCTATTAATTAACATCCACACATCACTAACAGAACTGCGAAACAAATGTCCGATTAGGACTTTTGAGTTGCATCAATCCAGCAGTAAGTCTAAGACGTATTATGATGTGGTCAAAATCCCAAATGAGAGGATACCTTGTCATGTCCGGCATGGTTTCGAACCAGCGATCACTGTATTACCACACCAATGGTTAGATCACCAAGGTATCGGGACTTAAAGCAGTTGCCTTTGAAGACAAGGCAACTGCTCTCTGAACTTTGTGGGAATTGTAGATGGTGCACTGTGTTCATTTTCAAGTTTAAAGTACAAAACTTTTGAATGACTTCTATCCTGATTTAACTGCGAATTATTCTTTAATGTCTTTTTTTCTCCGTGTAATAATATGTCTGCGAAATAAGAGGAGAAGACAAGATACAAAGGTAGAAAGAGAGAGAGAGAGAAAAAGAGAGAGAGAGAGAGAGAGAGAGAGAGAGAGAGAAAGAAATGGCCATAAGGAAAGACACACAAATCAAAACACATAAGTAGAAAGAGAAAGATAATTTGGAGAGAAAAAATAGGACTGGAAGAAAGGTAAAGAGACAAAAAGACAAATGAGAAAAGAAAGAGAAAAAGGAGTAAAGAAAGAGCTTTGAAGCTAGATGGAACAGCTGTTAATAAAAAGGAACAAGAAAACAATATTGAATTATTAAAAAAAAAACCAAGACGTTAAAGTTGATAGAGAATAAAATAAGAAAAACAGTTCGAAGAAAAAAGGGAAAAGAATGATGAGAAGAAAAATAAGGTGGTAAAAGAGGAGACAGCGATGAATTTGAAAAGGAAACCATTATGTCAAAATATGACAGGAAATGACGTGAAAAGTTGCTATAAAGAGTTTCCAGACTGAGGTAAGTTTGTCGTCACTAGCAGGGTATCGATACCGCACCCTCCTGACTACCAAGATAGTTTCAGATGAGGAAGAAAGGGAGAACATAAAAGAATGGGAAAGAGAGATAGAGGATACCAAGATACTTGGTGATAGGGAGGAAGAATAAAATATAGTATTAGTGAAAACACTACCTGGATTATTTGACTAGCACCTTAACCACTTGACTGCCAATGCACGATCTATGCTGGTAAGATAAACCCTCTCAAAGTTTACCTCCTTTTTCCTTCCGTATAAACATCGAGCCAGCTAATCCTCCATTAAATACAGCCCAGTAACTTTCAAACATAAGTGATCCTTCAGGCCGGATATTTTTCGCATCACGTGACTTTGTACCAAACATTAGTGATCCTTCGGGCCGGATATGAACAATTGAACAAGCGGCCTATGGATGTTCTCTTGTTTGAAGAGGATTTGACTAGAGCGTATGGTAGCCTGATAGTTTCCAGATCTCCTAGGCCATTACTCTGGTAATGATCAAGCGTACATAGGTAACATGTACTTATATATTATCTATATAATCCTTAAGGAATATATTATGTAGAGCAGTTATGTGTAATGTATGAGCGTAAGAAGTGATTTAATAATGTTCGCGCTGACAGGCCTATTGAAAAGTACATTATACAGATTCAAGATCTTCTGGCTAGCCCGGCTCGTAGTTATGGAGACAGAGAGATCCTCTTCGAAATACTTATGCTGAGAGGATTCGAATGCGGAAGTATCCTTGATTGATGATTGTAAGAGCACCCTTGATTCGAAAGCACCTTCTGAAAATACTACAGATAATACACTTACTTAGACCCGAATTATGAAACATCAAAGTCCAGCTTAGAACTTACATGGGTGACCATTCAAATTCGAATCATCGTGATATTGACTATTCTTGACCGAACCCAGGCTGGGTGAGGTCAATGTGGGTAGCTAGTTTGTGAGTTTCCTGCGAATAAAGGCTAAAACCTCTGTCGTAATATGACCATGCAGTTGAAATTGACGTTAAACTAAACAAAAAATCCCAATTGGCTGAAAGGATAGCGCTCTCTTTATTTACACCGTGGTTAAAGGGGCACCAAAAAAAAAAAAAAAATAGAAAACAAAACGAGCAATTGGAAAAAAATAGTATTTTTTAGTTACTTCTTCTGATGGACACTACGATCATACCATAACGTTTCAGCAACACGATCCTAACCAAGCCCTCTATGGTACTTGTACACTTGTTAAATTTATTTTATTGATACTTCACAAGAGCCGAATCATACCCACATCATATTATCAACGAGATACTCATCATAAACCAAAGTTCTTGTGTACAATCCGGCCTGTTTTATAGATAACGGTTTAACCGTACCGCATTCGATCCTCATAAGTACGATATATTTACTTGTACCATACTAGACACATATCAAGACCTATTGAGAAGCATTAACTCTTCCGAGATGAATTTATTGCTTACATCAAGTGCGTGTCGACAGGGTCTCGTGAAATCTTTTACTTACAATACAGTCAAACCGACCTCAGTAAGCTACTGAGATCCATAAAGCGGCGGACTTTTAACCTGGAGGTCGGTGGTTCAAGTCCTGGTTTCAGTGTAGATTTAGTAAAGCTACTTGAGGAGTAGTGATATCACGAAAGTGATGAACACAAATATGATAATTTTCTTCAGTCAAACCTGGCTATAAAAGACACCTGGATATGAGAAAGCAATTTTTAGGGAAATTTTACCTATCTATGAGGGAAAATAACCTCTTTATAAGAAAAACCTGGATATAAGAGGAAAAAAAATCCGGCCTTTGAGTTCCCTTATATCCAAGTGTTTTACTGATTAGTTGATTTGAACGCAATAAACAAATGCCTTATCAACCACAGGCCTCCTAGCCTGCGCTATCAATCTTCTTCTGTCCGGTGCTGCTTCCATCCATTGTTGTGGATCTATATTTACCTTTCTGCACTGGTAGTCAAGTGGTTGAGGCGCTAGTTTGGTAATCCAGGTAGCGGTGGGATCCGATGGTTCAAATTCCACCAAATGCATGAATTTATCCCCATTTGTATGGGTATGTGACCACATAATAACAAGTCTTTGAGGTTTAGGTGATAGAAAATGCTTTAAACATTGACCTCTAAGGTAACCACCTTTCACTAAAGAGTTATATTATTGTTTCTTCTAAGGCATCCCTAATGCTATCGAACCATCATAAACGTGATATTACAAAGAAAATTTTTCCTCCTTCATAGCTGACTATATGAATTAGGATTAAACATAATCCGGATTCATAATTCGGCCTTTTATTATGTTGTTTCATGCTTTCTACCTCACATAATCTACCGTCCGACCCAGTATTTGCATGAACCCACGTGATAATGCCAAGTCATTTACAAGTTGTTACACGTGTAAATAATAATGATTATAAATCTGGTAAATGCTGTTATTCATTTTATTGCTCTGTAGTCCAGATCATTAACTATTAGTGCATAATGTGTATCAATAATAATAATAATAAGACTCTTTAGTAGAAGGTAACTCTTTAGCGAAGTTAATCCTCAAACCATTTTCTACCTAGTCTTTTTATTTTGTGGTCACAAACTCAAATTAATGGCTGTATGGAATGGCGTTGCCAACCAATGCCAAAAAAACTCAAATTAATGAGGAAAAATTCATGCACTGGGTGGTATTCAAACCAACGGATCCCTACGCTACCTGAATTACCAAACTAGCGCGTCCACTTGAATGAAGAGCACCAGAATCGAGTGCTCTATTTCTTCGCCCCTGAGCCGTATGACCTTGGGTTCAACTCCCGGCCTTGTCAAAAAATATTTTATGCTACTTACTTATTTTGCAAAGAAAATATCTTTCTTTTATCTGCAGCATGTTCATCACTAGATTTTGTTTTATTATTCTTCTTGTATGACTGTATGTCCTCCTCCATGTACCATGTTCATCGAAAATCTTTTCTTTCAATGTATCTTTCTCCTCTAAAAATAAAATAAAATAATAAGATGAGATAATAAAAAGAGATGTGTGTTTGACTAGTCTTTTCTATTTCGTAAGCCATGAAACAGCAGCTAAAAAGACGCTTGTGGTCTGTATTGTAGCTTACCGATGCCGTCGTATGGGCGAGCAGTGAGAATACTTCCCATTTACGTGCTAGATCAACACTAGCGCAGTTTAATAATATATGGCTCTTACAAACAATCGTTAACTGTAAGTAATTTTTTTTTTTTTTTTTTAATTTTTGCTGGCTCTGAAGTTCGAACCCTGTATCTTCCGCATGGCAGGCGAGTGTATTACCACTGAACTTACAAACAGGTGTAGATTGTATATATAAAAAAAAAATACAATATTTTATCTTATAACACTCATTTAACAAACAACTGTTATTTGTGAAAAATTAACTGGGTACGTCAAATTTTCGACGAATACAATACTTTCCTTATTATAAAATAAGGAAAATGGCTGTATGGGTTTTTTTTGCCCAATGCCAAAAAAAAAAAAAAAAAGATAAGGAAAGTAAAAATTCGTGGCTTTGAAGTTTGAACCCGGGATCTTCCGCATGTCAGGTCTACAACTGAGCTTCTATATTTTATATCCTCTTCTTTCAAACACCTCCACTATCTCCTCTGTCTGACTGAGGGCTCGGGTATCGCCTCGTCTGGTTACTTTTCCAAAGTTTTTATAAACTTGAAACAAAAGCAGTAAAGTACCTGAAATTTGTTGAACGTTCTCTATTGAACAAGCTACGTGCAACTCCTAGCAGGCGCGGCCGGTGGGAAAATGTTTTGGGGGTGAATAGAGTCAGTCTAAACCGGACTATAATAATAATAATATCGAATTATTTATACTGCCCAATTAGGACTATTAAGTCCCATTATTCCAGCAGTAAGCCCACAAGACGTATTATTATGTGGTAAAACTCCCAAATGGGAGGATAACTTGTCTTTTCCCGGCTGGGTTTCGAACCCGCGACTTCTGGAATCTTTGGATTTACCACTGAGCTACCGGGACAGACTTTACCACTGAGCTGCCGGGACTAAGAGGGGATTAAAGAGTCAGTCCCTCAGTATCTAAAGAGTCTGAGTTTATTTACCATGCCAATTATAATAAAACTATGCATTAATCGTTCTAAAAATGCGTGTTAATTTTGATTGTGTACAAACTTGACTTGAGAAAATCCTCTGGTGTTCCACAGCTCCTTAGCACCGACCGCGCCTGGCTCCAAGTGTATATTACTTTTATACAAGTACATATCTACTTTTGTGGATTTGTGTGTTTTTTTATGTACATAGTTAGGTATATTGTACAGCTTCAAGTGTATTCCTATATAAGTACCTGGGTATATTTTTTTTCTCTTTTCTCCTTACTGCTTCCTCCTGTTTAATTAGAAAGAAAATAAAATGAAATCGATTCTTCACGTTGTGTTTTTTTGTCTAAAAGCAAGGATTCCTTACTTTAGTTAAGATGTACCAAAGTTTTCTAGCCGAGGATAGGGCAATGTGGGGTTGATTGGGACCGTTGATAACTGAAAGAATATTTTTATACACAATTAATAATAATAGTACTCTTTAAATGAAGGTATTTTATTCAGCCCCGTATATTTTTTCAACTATATGACTAATAATAACGAGTTTGAGTATTTGTAACATCTTGATTGTGGTCGAAACCGAATGGTCAGTGATCACTGATAATTATCTCGGCAAATGAATATTATTACTATTTTACACTTAATTGAAAAAGACATTATATACAATTAGACAATTATTACAAATTAAAGTACAAATTTGAAAGCAATATAAGAAAAAAGAAACAGAAGGGCGGTGCTATTGTCTTTGTGAATCTCTTCCACCCAACCATTATGAATCCATGATCTTCGAATTACTTATACTTTCGGAAAAAGCATACTGATTTTGTCTCTCCTAAATCCTAACTTTCTTTGATACTTTGAAGTTTAACTCTGTCATTAGATAGGTCGTTCGCGCCGATTCTTTTGGTGTATTATATAAGTTCGTACAGTTTTATTCTTTTAAGATAACTAAGAAGGGAATCGGCGCTCTCGACAGAGTTTGACAGAGCTGGAGGGACAGGTAGGGAGGCTCTTATTTGTACATGGAGATGACAGTTTAGAATATGGTTAACTGAGATAATTTCGCCACAGCGGCAGTTTGGTGTGATACTACTTTTCAAAGAGATTTCATTATTTTAATAAATGTGTTTCTGTGTTATTACATCACAATTTTAGTGAATAAGAACAGAACTATAGGACTATTTTTCCTCTTCCCTGAATATTTCAACACCTTATTACTGCCCAAAATTACTAAACAGCTCACATCAAAGCAGCTAATCAATTTTCCTCACGAGGAATGAGTGAACCCCGAACTTCCAATTAACAGGCAATTCACTCACTACACTTGTGACAAAGTCACATTTTCGCATATTTGCAAAGGAACGGTTTGCCAATTATTCTATCCCATTGTTACCCTAACTTGAATTTCTTGTTTTTTTTTATCACGATTTTTTTACAATAAAGCTCGAGTGTCTCCTCCAGATCCGATCCGAGGGCTTCCCATTTATAATGAACAAAACCCGAAGATAATCTCTAACCAATTTAATTTAATTTAAACAACTTAGTTTATTTATTTTCGCTGTTCCAGGGTCTCCTTCTAAGCTTACAGGGTCTTTTTCTAAGCTTACAGGGTCTTCTTCTAGGCTTACAGTTTCTTCTTCTATGCTTACAGGGTCTTCTTCTAAGCTTACAGGGTCTTCTTCTAAGCTTACAGGGTCTTCTTCTAAGCTTACAGGGTCTTCTTCTAAGCTTACAGTGTCTTCTTCTAAGCTTACAGGGTCTTCTTCTAAACATACGGGGTCTTCTTCTAAGCATACAGGGTCTTCTTCTAAACTTATAGGGTCTTCTTACAGGGTCTTCTTCTAAGCTTACTAGCACTGGTAGTCAAGTGGTTAACGCACTAGTCTGATAATTCAGGTCCGTTGGTTCAAATCCCATCCAGTGCATGAATTTTTCCTCATTCAATCTAAGTTTGTAATCACATAAAATTCCTGCCCCGCTGGGAATCGAACCCAGGTCACCATGCGTACAATGCCTAGCGCGCTAACTCACTCTGCCACGGTGACTACTGATATGACCATGCAGTTGAAAGCGATGTTAAATTTTTGTTTAAAAAAACGCTTGCATACGAGTCTGCAACCATTGGGACATTTTCATCTTTACTATTCAAGGTCCAAAACCCAACTGACCAAATTTCGTATTGTGCGCATGACACATACCTTCTCTCTTCTCTACCTCTACAATTCAATACTTCGCCATTGTGCGCATGACACACACTTTCCCTCTTCTCTCCCTTTACAGTTCAATTTTTCGTTACATAATATCGTTACATAATATCGTTACATAATTTCGTTACATAATTTCGTCACAAAATTTTGGTTATGTGCCAGAGCAAAGACATGAAAATGTCAATAATAAGACTCTTAGGGCTAGGAATCCAATCTATGAGTTTTTTCTCGTTAATTTGCGTTTGTGACCACATAATATTAAGACTCTCAGGGTGAGGTGGTAGAAATGCTTCGAGCATTAGCCTCGCCTAGTGGTTACCTTCCACTAAAGAGAAATATTATTATTATTATGAATCGCTGCTTCCCATCTGATGCGGTCTAAGTCTCACGACGGTAAAAAAGTTTCTCAACACACAAATTATAGCCATTTATTTTTTTATTCCCTGTTGCTTCCCATTGTTATCGTTTTGAAGAATACAGCTATGTATGTCGCATACTGTATGTTATCGTTGTGGGTGAAACACTTGAAACTCAAGTTCTGAGTTCATTCACAAGATTCGCTATTAACCTCACCCAGCCTGAAGAGGGTCCGACATCTGACAACGAATGGATTGGTATCACACGAGGCATAGGTCTTCATAGTCCTCCCTCTTAGCTTTGAATAATAATAAGTACTTTTTAGTGGAAGGTAACTAGGCGAGGTTAATGCTCAGAGCATTTTCCAAAGTCATATCGAATCAAACTATATATTTATTCGTTTTCATTTTTTTTTATAAAAAATAATGATGAAATATATAAGTTCTCAGGAATAACTTATAATTATACACAACTCTTTTGGTAAAGCAAATAAACATCGAAATAATTTGAAGATACACAACACGTCTTGGTTTTTTGTTTTACTTCATTTAGAAAAAGCCAAGTGTTATCTATCTTCAAACTATTTCAAAAAAATAATTATGAATATCGTCTATTTAAGGTAAAGGCATAACGTAAGCTTTTGCTTAACATAGGTGATATTGGTTTTTTCAACCAGCAAAACCTTTTAGTTAAAAGCAGCCTCCGTGGCGTAACGGTTTTGACAACTGCCCGTAGTCCAAAGATCCTGAGTTCGATCCCCGGTCGGAGCAGATTTTTCACACAGAAAATTCTGTTTCCTCCGTACATGACATGTGAGGCTGGCATTTCCGGCTCTACCCAGGCTGGGTGAAATCAATGTGGGTAGCTGGTACAATTCCCAGCGAATGCAGGGTAAAACCCCCGTCCTAATCCAGGACGTTAAATCAAATAGACTCGTTGGAGTTAGGAAGGGCATCCAGCTGTAAAAAAAGTGCCAAAACCAACCAACCTCAACCATGAGGTGGAACAATGTCGACCCTGCTCAAGAGGGATAAGACTGAGTAAAAGAAGTAGAAGAAGAAAACCTTTTAGTTAAACTAGGTTACACTTGTATACACTGATCTCATATCGAAAATATTACTTACCATCTATCCATGTACCGGTGTACCCATGTTGTTATTATCTCTCCGCACACCATGTTCTTTGCAAACTGTTTCGCCAGTAGATATTTAACAGTACCGGAGATATAGAGACAGCTATACTTAACAGTACAGCTATAGTTAACAGTATCAGAGATATAGCTATACTTAACAGTAAGTACCGCAGCTGTAGATATAGCGGTAAATACAGCTGTAGAGTGCAGTATTGACAGTTGTAATGAGTTCATTAGCAAGTTCGTGGTCCTAGCTTCGTGATTTGGTGCACTGCTATCGCAACTTATTTACATAATTATGTACATAGTTTACATAATTAACCTATGTACATATTTATGTTAATTATTCATATTTTAATTGGAAGACGGGGATATCTTCTTTTTAAATCTCGAAGAGTTCAAAGTTTCTAGAGCAGCAGAGTTGGACTGTCTTTGAAACTCAAGGTTGCGAAATAGATTCCCATGTGAAACGAAATTATTGGAAGTTAATTGATGTGAAGTAGCTCATCTAACTACTAGTCATTAGTTTGGATCCCTGTAATTGAAGAGAGAGAAGGAGACAAAGAGAGAGAAAGAGAAAAAGAAAGTGAGAGAGAGACATAGAGAAAGTAAGAGGGAGGGAGAGAAAGGGGAAGAGTAGGAGGAAGACAAAGTGAGAGAGAGAGA
The DNA here is from genome assembly GCA_024516035.1 of Bactericera cockerelli. Classification (NCBI taxonomy): domain Eukaryota; kingdom Metazoa; phylum Arthropoda; class Insecta; order Hemiptera; family Triozidae; genus Bactericera; species Bactericera cockerelli. The sequence continues at coordinate 6,349,150 of CM044958.1, read as the reverse complement.
GAAAGGAAGAGAAAGAAAGAGGGACGGGAGAGAGGAAGAGTAAGAGAAAGTGAGAGCGAGTGAGAGGAAGAGAAAGAAAGAGAAAAGGCGAGAAAGAGAGAGAGAGAAGGAGAGAAAGAGAGAGATAAAGAGAGATTTAATAGTAAAATGTAAATGGCAGGAAAAGCATTTACGAAATAAAATGAAGCTATAAGTCCCATGGACAAATATTTCACTTTAGAAATGTAATGATTTACTTGCAATTGTACATAAAAGAATACAGTCATATTTATTTTTCACCGGTGGATTAAACATTGTTTACAAATTGATTAAAAAGAGAGAACATAGTGATAGCAATAAAGCAAATAATAATATTAAAAATAAATATTAATATTTTTATTAATAAGATAAAAAAAAACGAAGACAATAGGTACTTCCGATTTCTCATATAAGAAATTCTCGGAAGTAAAATATGAAAAAAAGAGAGGAACTCAAGATAGAGAAAGCGACCTCAGTAGCTTAATTGATAGAGCGGCTGACTTGTAACCTGGAGGTCGGTGGTTCGAGTGGTAAGTGCGGCAAAAATTTATAGTCAGTCTAAAAGGTAGGAGTACCTGTAGGAAAATGGGCGCATTACGATTCGGCCCAAAAAGGTTTATGAAAAAGGTTTTTGATTTCAGGTAAAAAAGTTCACCGAACGATTCGTCCCGAAACGTTATCTTGACCAAAAAATAAACAACACGATTCGGCCCAGTGCAACATTCGAAGTACCGTACATATTGAGGGATTTTTTATTATTCAACATTAAATTACGGAATTACCTTCTATGTATATCAGGCTTTGGCCTTCTATGTATTAGGCATGGCCTTCTATGTATTTTACCTGACCCTACTTTAAACCTAAGGCATTGCCTTCTATGTATTATCCCTAACCCTACTATATTCTTGAGGCATGGCCTTCTATGTATTTTACCTAACCCTACTATATTCTTGAGGCATGGCCTTCTATGTATTTTACCTAACCCTACTATATTCTTGAGGCATGGCCTTCTATGTATTTTACCTAACCCTACTATATTCTTGAGGCATGGCCTTCTATGTATTTTACCTAACCCTACTATATTCTTGAGGCATGGCCTTCTATGTATTTTACCTGACCCTACTTTAAACCTAAGGCATTGCCTTCTATGTATTATCCCTAACCCTACTATATTCTTGAGGCATGGCCTTCTATGTATTTTACCTAACCCTACTGTCAAACACTCAAATAAACACTGATAAATAAACACTGGTTCAAAACAATAACATCGTGAACATCGGCATTGTTCTCAGTTCTTTCAGGGCAACGTTTCCATTCTATTTTATAGGGATTTTTGGTGGAATGAAAGTGGGACTTTTTGTTATAATGAAAGTGGGATGTTTTGTGTGGGATCAAAACTTGATAGTGTGTTTTGGGACGAATCGGGTTATGGGCCGAATCATGCTGTCTTTTTTTGTGTTTTTTTGGGGCCGAATCATGCTATGGAAAAGGTCTACTCAGGTAATTTGGGCCGAATCGTGAAGTTCCCAGGAAAATTACCATACGTATTCTTCAGGACACTTGAATTTCAAGAAGGAACAACTAACTATGCCAAGAAGTAAATGCAACGTACCAACTAACTCCTTAAAACGGTTTTAGTGAACCATCTGCCTTCAAGAAATTCACGTCCTTTATATTTAAAATATTTAGTTCTGTCTTATTATCTTCTATTTCAAAATACCGTAGTTGCTGGATAATATCCAAATTTTGTTTGTTTTAGATAGAGAAATGTTTTCGTTATAATTAAAAATTCCATTTCTGGGGAAGATTTAAAATATTTTAATTTAGATTTCAGATTCCTAATCCAAATGTATAAAAATGTTTTTATTTCTATCCTAAGCTACCAACATCATTAAGTCAATTAATCCATCGATTTATTCAAATATAATTGACTTGTTTTGAGTACCGCGGTTAATTACTGGGCCATCATCAAATGTTTTAGTCTAGCTCAAAACTGGTACTTACTGGCAGTCAAGTGGTTAACGCGCTAGTCTGGTAATCCAGAAAGCGTAGGAATCCGTTGGTTTGAATCTCAACCAGTGAATGAATTTTTCATCATTAATTTGACATGTTACCACATAATAATAAGCCTCTGAGGGTTAGGTGGTAGAAAATGCTTTGAGCGTTAACTTTACTCGATGGTTAACACTAAAGAGTGTTATTATTATATGACGTTGCGAAGTCTAGGTGGCTCGAAGGATAGAGGAGCTTTCATTCTAATTTCGGGTTGCAGATTCGATCTATTGTCTTAGGATTCATTTATGATATATATATATATTTTTTTTTTAATTCCAAAGCAGTCAATCTTCATTATGTCTTTGGATGTCTCCGTTACTTTCCACTTTCCAGCAAGATTTTAAGACGAAAATATAGATCATTATTGGATTAACTTCGTTTTGGACACTAATATTACCAAGTATTTCTTCAATTATTATAATCTCTTTCTTCTCTAGCACTCAGGACGATAAATTTCTCCTGCACTATAGCTGTATATACTTCATTCTCTCGAAACTACACACTTAAATTTCGACTTAATAGTTTCGAGTTGTCTCGAGGTAACGTTCAGAACTAAAATTGGAACTTGAAATTCAAAACTTAGCTCTCTCAAGTCGTCGCAACGGGGTGTATTGCTTTTATAACTTCTGAATCTAACTTTTTAATTTCGGATGCTGATGCATCTTCCTTCTGCTTCTGCTGGGAGGAATCTTGCTGAGAGGAAATTTGAGACGACAAATGTAGGTTGAGAATTTGAGACTCTACTGTCAGATAAAGATCATATTGCACGCTCCATGTCTTGGTAGATGCAATTGCGTGTTCCTGAAGTGCAAACATAATTATACTTTAGGTATGTGCCTAGGAACTAATGGAAAATTTGTTTAGTTATATTTTATCCACCAATTGCTTACGATTTCTAGAAGCTACTAATTTCAAATTTCGGAGTGTGATGGGCCAAGTGCTTCGTTCCTCAGACTTGGAAAGCATTTTAATATTATTTTCTTTAGTTGATCTTTATGTAGTTGTGAAGCAAATATAAACATACCTCTAATTGAGGAATTATAATATTTTAAATACATACACTTAGTTATTATTCTCAGTGATAGCTACAAGCATGGGTAATTTTTTTTATTTCGTAGCCATGAAATAGGAGCTACTGTAGACGCTTGTGGTCTATGATGTACGAGTAGCTTGTCAATCCCGTAGTATGCCTCCCCTCTGATAGGCGAGAAGTAAAACAATACTTCCTAATTAAGTGGTGGGTCTTACATAGGACACAAAACTTAATGTAGGTTTAATTTTCAGTAATAGCCACAAGCATAAGCACTATAATAACTTGGTATCATGGCTCTTAAATTTTAATTTTGTATGTTGATATGTGACGGGTGTTTGATTGCGTGTATCGACAAAGACATCATATAGTTTTACTTAAAGGTTTACTTAAAGGACCTCAAGAAAGCTTTCAATTCCAGAATTCGACGTGCACAGCAACGTATTTCATACCAATTAAGGACCTCGAGTTTTTGGTCTTCAGGAGATAATTAACATGCACCTCCAAACAGAAGTGCAGGATTCGAGCGCACCTGCATGGCAAAGCCCAATCAGGAGTAATGAGGTAGTTAGGAGTTCGACAGTGAATAATTGGGGACCGAGGCGAACTCCAAGAGAGCTGCTGAGGTCAGCTCCGCCCGAACTAATTGTTACTTTGAAACTTTTAAGAAACTGTTCAGGTATTGGGTTTCACGTGAATGATATTATTTAGTTATATACAGTATGTTTCAGAAAAGGTGGCCACCCCCTCGTAACTTTTGAACGCGACGGAATTTTTCAATTCTGTAAAGTCCTAGGTATAAGAAGTGCCCTATGGCCCATCCTGTGGTCATATTTATTTTTGGCCCCGGTCGGCCCTTCCGGCTTTTAGGCCATATTTTTTCATTTTTCTCGCGAATTTTAAATGGAATGTTATATTTTTTTTCCTGTTAATTAAAGTCCAAGTTAGGTTGAGTATAATGAGCTTTTAAAATTTTCAAAAACCTTATCAGGGGCGGAGCTAGTAGGGTGCAAGTTTCAAAATTGTTACACCCTGTATTTCAGCGTTAGTTAGATTTTTTAGTACTTTTTTTATGTTCATAGGTTCAAAATATTGTTTTACACCATATGAAATCAAAAAAATATTCTTGTTTACTTCTAATCAGGGTCATAGTAAGGTTTTTGTAAAAGTACTTTTTTTCTCACGTCAATTTTTCCTTAAATCAATGGTGTTCTCGAAATTGGCATTTTTAGAGGTGAAAGTCTGCAGTGACATATGTTTTTTATGCTTGAAATCGAAAGAAAACTTAACGGAGAAGCGATTAAAATCATAAAAAAAGCTATTTAACCTGCTAGTTTTTTCACGACAGTGTCCGGTAAAGTGGGTGAATTTCGTATTGGATTTTTTTGTTGTTGTTGAGGAAACACAATTGGCATAGAAAATAAATAATGTCTTATAAGTTACTTCAATAAACATAACTAAATGCGAAATTAAATGAAAATTATTTTTTCTAAATCAGTGCCGGATATTTTTTTTTTTTTTTTTTTTTTTTTCTCTCTCTCTTTTTTTCACTTTTCAAAGTTCAAGTTGTATCAAAAATAATTATCGGATAATGCTGCTTCTAAAGTCGGCCTAGGGGTCCCCTCTTGAGACAATTTTAGTTGGTAAGTTGGTAAAATCTGTAGAAAACACATTGTCAATAATTCTGGAGTCAGTCCGATGGCGCTTTGAATGCAACGATTCTTGTAGGATCACCGAAGTTAAGCAACGTCCAGCGAGGAGAAGACTTCGTGATGCTGGCATTCCGGCCTAACCCAGGCTGGGTGAGATAAATGTGTTTAGGAGGTTAGTGAGTTTCTTGCGAATGGAATGTAACACCCCCGTTATGATATGACCATGCAGTTGAAACGCGATATTAAACCCAAATTAAAAAAAAAAAAATCATACTGGTGTTGCTATTAATGAATACCAGGTCTCTAAATAAAAATCTAATTATCTCGAAATTTAAGAGAAAAAAATACCAGGTCAAGTACCAAACTTTTGAGGGTGAAAATTAAACCAATTCAATTATTTTAAAGAGGCGAAGAGAGAGAGAGAGAGAGAGAGAAAGAGAGAGAGAAAAAAATATTATCCGGCACTGATTTAGAAGAAATAATCTTCATTTAATTTCGCATTTGGTTATGTTAATTGAAGTTTTATTCCCTTATTAGGTATTATTTATTTTCTATGCCAATTGTGTTTCCTCAACAACAAAAAAATTTCGAAATTCGAAACAACGAAATTCGAAATTCACCCACTTTACCGGACACTGTCGTGAAAAAACTAGCAGGTTAAATGGCTTTTTTTATGATTTTAATCGCTTCTCCGTTAAGTTTTCTTTCGATTTCAAGCATAAAAAACACATGTCACTGCAGACTTTCACCTCTAAAAATGCCAATTTCGAGAACACCATTAATTTAAGGAAAAATTGACGTGAGAAAAAAAGTACTTTTACAAAAACCTTACTATGACCCTGATTAGAAGTAAACAAGAATATTTTTTTGATTTCATATGGTGTAAAACAATATTTTGAACCTATGAACATAAAAAAAGTACTAAAAAATCTAACTTACGCTGAAATACAGGGTGTAACAATTTTGAAACTTGCACCCTACTAGCTCCGCCCTGATAAGGTTTTTGAAAATTTTAAAAGCTCATTATACTCAACCTAACTTGGACTTTAATTAACAGGAATAAAAAATATAGCATTCCATTTAAAATTCGCGAGAAAAATGAAAAAATATGACCTAAAAGCCGGAAGGGCCGACCGGGGCCAAAAATAAATATGACCACAGGATGGGCCATAGGGCACTTCTTATACCTAGGACTTTACAGAATTAAAAAATTCCGTCGCGTTCAAAAGTTACGAGGGGGTGGCCACCTTTTCTGAAACATACTGTATAGGACATGTATGTGCAAATAAGTAATAATAACAATTAAAGTACAAAATTTAGAACAGTACAAGAAATAAAGTTAAATAATATAGTTAAAATATATTATACAGATGACCTATCTAAAGTGTGGGGTTATTGCCTAAGGCAATCTCTTTCAGCCAACCCAACATTCCCAAATGTTGAGTTCAAATCATCAATATCGGACCCATTTTTTTGGGGGGGGGGGGGTCAACAGTAAACATCTCTTTAATATCTAGTACCTAGGTGATTTCAGAGGGGGGTTTTATTATCCATTCGATAGAAACTTACAAACCAGACCCAAAGCCTGGTTTGGGCCGGGAATTTTAATAGACTCCTGAACATTGCATAATTTCAGTGACAGAACGACAACTGGTGTATTAACGTGCCATTAACGCTAACAGGACCTATATTTTACCAGGTATTTGCCGATTTTTTTTCTCTTCAGCAAAAGATTTTTTAAGGTCCGCAATATTTTTTTGCTTTGAAAGGAGCAAAGGACCATTGAAACTTTGGGATTTTTCGCGTTGTTGATTGGTACTATTTTGTTTTTCATTATCATACAATATTATGTTGAGTAAATAGAAGTATCTCATCTTAATTTACAATATACATAAACTACATAAAAGTCTTATTTTTTCAATGAGATAGGTATTTCCGGGGAATATAGCGTCAACAAAGAAATCTCATATTTTTATTTGTTAAAGCGTCTAATTGGAAGATAACTTGACCTTGTGTTCCCAACCACGTGTTCTGACCCTGTGTAACGCGATCCTGTATGGAAATATAGGCTATAATTAAATCAATAAGGCTACTGGATGTTACATGAAATAGACACATCACTAATTACTAGGTACTATCATAGTTTAGATTTTAGGAGAAGTTGTTTTCGTTTGTTGTTTTTGATTTGTTTTAGTTAGTTTATATCTATCAAAATTAAATAGATATAAACTGTGATGATATATATTAAAAAAAATTAAACACATTTATTCATGAATTCCATCAATATCTTTCTATACAGTGCGTCCTCTTTTCTACAGATTATCGCTCTTTCGTTCTATTTCTTTCTATTTAATGCGTCCTCTTTTCTCCAGTTTGTCCCTCATTCTTTCATTATCTTTCTATTTAGCGAGTCGTCTTTCCTTCCGTTTTACTCTCTTTCTTTCTATATCGTCCTCTTTTCAATTTTTGAACTCTAATTTAGATAATTTATTTAAGGTTCATAGAATTTATCTCCTGACTAGTTCTCGCCACTGGACCAAGCAAGTCTTCGGGCTCAAGTGTTCCTGATGGGCTATGAAACATCATCATCAAGTCCAAGTACCCAAATAATAAATAACTTTACTAGAATCCACACAAGGGGCCTAGACCACACAAGGAGATCTCACCAAAAACTATTTAAGATCCGGAGATAACTTAATTGTTATCATCGTTTGGCCGGTCATCAACAAGCTGATAGGGTAATGCGTTCAGAGCTCCAAACGCACTTGAGTTCTGGGCGATCTGATGGAAACCGGATAGGACATACTTTATTAGTGGACTCACGCAACCACAGGATTTCATTCAAATTTTGATTCGTTTGAATGAAATAAAATTGTAAAATACAGAAATCACGAAGGACAAAAAAAAAACAGGTTTTCACTGTGCTGCAAATCATTCAAACCCGCGTAATGCTGGCTGTTCCCGGCCCCACTCAGACTGGATAAGGTTCATTTGAGTAGCTGGTTTGAAAGTTTTTAGCGAAGAAAGGGTATAAGTTATAACCCCCGTCGTAATATGACCATGCAGTAGTAAGCGACGTAAAAAAAAAAAAAAAAAAAAAAAAACAAAACAAAACAAAAAACAAAAATCACTCATCATTTTCATTTGTGTTCCTTGTTCCATTTCCGTAATGTTCTTCAAGGAAAGATTTTTCTAGTTGTGCAATTTGTAAGTACAGTCATGACTTTTCAGAGTGGTTTGAAGAATATTTTCTTATTTTCTCCCCCTCACAAAGTAGTGTGAGAGAAATTCATGTGAACAAAACGTCAAGAAAGAGGTGGAAATTATAATGGAATGGAGGAGAAAGCAACGCAAGACTAGAACCTGAAAGAAAAGCAACTGAAGTAAGCAACACCATCAAACAGAACAAACATACATTTTTCTTAAGTAAATTTAAAATAAAGAAAACAAACATCAAGAAAAATAGAGACAAGCACATAAGAAGGAAAAAAATGTTAAAAATATAAAATATGTGAAAGCAAACAGAAAATTGTACATGAGAAAAAGATGGAGGAGGAGAAAGAGAGAAAGAGAAGAATCACATTGAGAACAAAAGTGTAAGAACAACAAAAGAATTGGGAATGGTAAAGGATGCAGGCTGAATTTCAGGACCTTTCAGAAGTCGTCTGTAATTGTGGATACGTTAGTTGGTTGCTGTTTCATACAAACATATGTACAATTGTACATGTTATGTTTGGTTGTACAAATGAAAGGTCTTTTAAGATTTTGTTATGGAAATGCACAGGATAGTTTTGAGTGATTTTTATACGAAACAGTGTATCTAAAACATGATTTTAATATCCTGTAATCGTCCTGATTTTGATGAAATGTTTCTTGTTTATTCCCAGAAACCGTGTCTACACGAATAACAGTCCTGCCATATTTCAAGAAAATTTTCTCATTGTTTGTCTTTCCAACATGAGGGAAACTTTCTACTTATTTTTTAATCTGTCCCGCCATTTCTTTCAACTCTACCTTTCAGTTCTTCTGTTCTTCACTCTACCTTTCAGTTCTTCTGTTCTTCACTCTACCTTTCAGTTCTTCTGTTCTTCAATCTACCTTTCAGTTCTTCTGTTCTTCACTCTACCTTTTAGTTCTTCTGTTCTTCACTCTACCTTTCAGTTCTTCTGTTCTTCACTCTACCTTTCAGTTCTTCTGTTCTTCACTCTACCTTTCAGTTCTTCTGTTCTTCACTCTACCTTTCAGTTCTTCTGTTTTTCACTCTGCCTTTCAGTTCTTCTGTTCTTCACTCTACCTTTCAGTTCTTCTGTTCTTCACTCTACCTTTTAGTTCTTCTGTTTTTCACTCTGCCTTTCAGTTCTTCTGTTCTTCACTCTACCTTTCAGTTCTTCTGTTCTTCACTCTACCTTTTAGTTCTTCTGTTCTTCACTCTGCCTTACAGCTCATCGGTTCTTCACTCTACCTTTCCCGTTTAGTATATCTTCTATACTTTCTCAGATTACTCCTGCTCAAATGAAACAGAACCCACGTATTGAAACAACAGCAGTCTTTCAAAACAGCACAGTCCGTCCCGGTAGCTCAGTGCTCAAGGGACTTACTGGTAATCCAGAGGTCACGGGTTCGAAGCCGGGATTATTGCCACAGAGGGCGGGATTATTGCCTAAGGCAATCCCTACCATCCAAACTATGATGTTGCACCACGTAAAAATTTAAATAGAGAGGTGACCTCTTGCTTTATTGAGTAGTCCTTCTCAATAAAAATAAGGGGAAAAAAATATATTTTTTTACTGATGTAGGTATTTTGTAGCCACTAATTCTGAATCAGTGACTCATTATCGATATAGAAACTGCAATGTGTTAAGTGATGTGTTAGGATATAACACATCACTTAGAACAATGTTCCCTACAATCTCTACATGCTAATTTGTTCTATAAAATAAAATTTATTATTTTATTGCATAGCTCGCTTTTATATCTTGTCCATATTTCAAATGATTCCATGTTTTGTCACATGTGTAAACCACACCAGTGTTATTAGATCTGGCGTATGACATAGGTATAGAGGCTGTACTTATTACATTGAATACAAATTTAATAAAATACCTGTTCATTTGTATACTATGTAAGTATATTGTACAGAATATAAAACATGTAACATAAAATTTATTGATGATCATATAGGGCTTGCAATTATTAGTAGGTAAATTCATATCACTAATCGAATACTAAAACAGCTGTCCAGGTACATCTAGTACCTACAACTTCTCACTTTTCTGCTTATACTGATATACTGAAATTAACACCATTTTTTAAGAATCTTTTCTCTGAAATTATTGTCACAGAAAGATGCTGAAACTATAACGTACTTGTCGAAAGAAGATTCATTCATTAAGTAAGTGGAAAAAATCCATATCAAGTTTCATTTTATTAAAATATTTTCTTTTCTCCCAACATGCAACATGATCTTAGATATTAATAGTCTTCTGATGAAGAGGTAAGTAAATTCCTGGTATGTTCTAATATTCAAATAAATCTAGCACAACTTCTGACTTTTCGGTTTAAACCAATAGAATCTCATTTTGATGAGCACAAAGGGAAACAGATCGTTATTTTTAGATTTAACGTCGCCATTAATTTTTTGTTGTTGATTGTTAAAAAAAACAAAATAGGTAAATCCAATAGTAAATGGTTAGCTTCTACATAATATATTAGGTAATGTTCAGTCAGAAAAAGATCACTAGGGTCACCACTACTCAAGACAAATTGAACCACCCTATCAAAATGAAAATAGCTTTACGACCCATAATCGTTATACAGGGTGGACCAAAAAAACGTTTACACCCGTTAATGGTAGATTACTGACGACATTTCCAGGCCGGATCTGCAATCCGTTTTTTCGGATTCGCCTTTATAACTGCACAAAGTGATTTTTTGCAACTTTCTGAAAAACTCCGACTTTGGCTTATTCTTCAGGTCAGAACTTTTTTCCTATTTAAGATGAGTTGATTCTGAACATTTCTGCAGAAAGCCAACAAAATTTCAATGTTTCTAGCTACACTACTTTGTTTTTTACGATTTGGTTTGGCATCTTTTTTGACACCTGAATAGAAAAAAAATTCTCATGTAAGTTTTTTACACTTTGAAACACTCAAGATTTTCCCGAGCAAATTTTGGCACAGACATGGGCAAGTTTGATAAAAGTTGGCGGCCACCCCAAGGATGCTAAAAAATAATTTTACGATTTTTTATCACGTGATCTTCTGGGAAAACGAACCAGGTTAGTCTCAAAAAATGATGTTCAAAATCTTAAAAGTGTTGACCGTGTAGGGTCGTCTTGTACTCAAAGAGTAATTAGCTATTTATGTCTGATAATTATTTTCCTTGGAATTAATTAAAGGCCAGTCAAATGAATGACTGTTTGTTTCTCGATGATAGTTTTCAAGCATATTTTTCTGCATTCTATGAAATATTATTTTTAAACTTCTTGAGTTTTTTTAGTACAAGTTACATAATAATTATTATTCGGATGCTGAAATAGCAGATTTGCATTTGGCAGAATATGGAGCTGCCAAGAGGAACATTTGGGATCACGTGAAAAACATAGTTTACGAAATACCAGTGGAGACGCAAGAGTAGCAGAATCTGGTAGCAAGAATCCTGTTGGCATTTGATGACCTGACAGAAAAACCTGAAATCTTCCGCAACATTAGACGGAACATGATTTGCTGTCTCTGGCGTTCGGACCGTGGGATCTTCCGCATGGCAAGTGACTAGCTTACCACTGAGCTAATCGTGCGCTTCTAATCGTTTCTCATTGAACATACTCAGACAAAATGTTTATTTTTAATACCTTTTTGATTATACCCAAATAGTAAAAACATAATAAAATTTTATTCATTTTACAAAATACATATTATCTTGTTTTTTTTCAGGATTTCTATTAGAAGTTGGCAGTCGGTAAATATTTGTTATTTAATTAGTATTGTTTATGATAGAAGAACCTACCTACATATTTACCTGGCATTATTTTATGAACTCTACTTTCGTTAGGAAAATTCACCAGATTATTTTAACTCTTAGGGAATCATAAGAAAAACCATCCATTATCAAGGCAGTCTCTCAGGGTCTTACGATTATGTGAATTGTGATACCAATAGTATCCGATATAACTCAATTTACATATGGTATTACCTCCAAAAAAACCATAAGTTGTTGGTGTTACAACAAGTCAGATACAGGTATGAATAAAATATTCTATCAGATTTTTATTGATAATTAAAAAAATATCGATCGCCGAGAATTGAACATTGGTCATGCGACTAATTTTCGTAGCACTAGCACATCTAGCTAACACCAACGACAATCTGAATAGCACGAAAACTATCATTTGAATTTTCTTAAACTGGCTGATGAAGACATGTAAGACCGCGGTATTCAAAAACAGCAATGTAAACAAATTTTGTAAACAATACAAGACGCCCTTACACAGTCTACAGCTAGAAAACTCTTAGGAATTTTGAAGAGTTTTTGGCAAACATCTAATAATTTTTCCCAGAAGATCACGTGATAAAAAATCGTAAAATTATTTTTTAGCATCCTCGGGGCGGCCGCCAACTTTTATCAAACTTGCCCGTGTCTGTGCCAAAATTTGTTCGGACAAATGTCGAGTGTTTTATTTAGTAAAAAAGTTTTTTCGTGTGTTTTTTTTCTGTTCAGGTGTGAAAAAATATGACAAACCAAACCGTAAAAAACAAAATAGTGTAGCTTAAAACATCGAAATTTTGTTGGCTTTCTGCAGAACTGTTCAGAATCAACTCATCTTAAACAGAAACAAAGCACTGACCCGAAGAATAAGCCAAAGTCGGACTTTTTTGGAAAGTTACAAAAAATCACTTTGTGCAGTTACGAAGGCGAATCCGAAAAAACGGATTCCAGATCCGGCCTGGAAATGTCGTCAGTAATCTACCATTAACGGGTGTAAACGTTTTTTTGGTCCACCCTGTATTTTATTACCCCAATTGAAATCGAACTGAACGGAAAATAGCACTGGAATGTATCTGAACGAATAAATATTTACCTGACACTACAAACATAACTTATTGCGGTGTGTAGGAACCCATTATGGTGAAAATAATTAAATAAATAATAAAAAGAAGTTGATATTGGTACAGAAACGATCTAAAAGAAGATATTGATAAATGGTAAATGGTAAATGGTAAATACAACGAATTGTTATTTGCCTGGGAAGTATCGCGCTGTTATTGGCCTGATCATTCAGTTATTGCCCGACTCATTCGGAAGTGGCTAGGTTGAATTGGATCGACAAACTGTGTGGGATCTATGGGATGAATGTCTTTTTTATCTGAGCGGAATACGTAGAGCACTGACCTTAGACAATAATAATAACCAGGTGAGGTTCATGCTCAAAGCATTTTCTACCACTTAACCCTAAGAGACTTATTATTATGTGGTCACAATTAGATGATGAAGTAAAGGTAGAACTTCGCTCAGAATTTCAAGATAGACAGATTCGTATAGATTGAAATAAAAGTTATTTAATTAAGAAGCTTTTTTTTCAGCAGAATCCATAATATATTTTTTTATTAATGTATTTTCTTTATTTAAAGTGCATTATAAAGCAGTGTTCAAAACACCTATAATATTATTAAAACACTATTCACCTATAAACTATAGTAATATACCTACATGCAGGAATTTTAATACTTTCCTAGGTGTTAGGAGTTTTGTGTGATGTTTTTCAAGGGTTCATGGTTTCATGAGAATTTGGTCCTTCCAAAGAACACACTCGTACACACTCCCCAGCCGTTCCAGGGCGGTCCAGTATAGAATTTCCTTTTAAAAGTTCAAACACATCCGTGTCCCGCGGGAATCATATGAAAGCTCATTTGAATTCTCTCAGTCCGTCTGTCCACTCGAAGGAAAGTACTCAGAGCTCCCTCCTCTTAATGCATCTCTTTTTTCCTCAAATGGACGTAATCTAACCTTTCCGAAAGAACTTGAGGAAATTGAGGATAATGGAGAAACGTGAGTGACATTCGAGCCCCGGACACATCGACCTCATTTGTCCTCATTCTCGTCCTTTGTTTGAAACGAAAGTTTCAGGTCGAAATTGAGTTAAAAGTTTTCGTTTCTGGTTCAAATTTATTGGATTGGATCTGCAACGAGCGAAATTTCCGAGAAAAGTTATTTGCTGCACTGTGGCCGGGAAAGTTCGTCTCTCTGAGGCCGAATCAGTTCCTGATAACTTTGTCTTCGTGTGTTGCATGCGTAGGTTTTAGTTTTGAATTGTATTCGATTAGTTTGAAAGTTCGGTGTTTCCATTGAAATGGAGAGTGTGGAGTGTGCTCTGAATGTATTGACACTAACCACGTAGGAGTGAAAGTCATAAATCATTATGCATTTGTGATGACAAATAATGATGATGACTTCTTGTAGACACTTTTCCAGCAGTGTAATTGGTAGACCAAGTAATTAATTTACTCGGAGCTGGGCTTGAATAATAATAATAATATTTAGTGGAAGGTGACCACCAGGCGGTGTTAATTCTCAAAGCACTTTCTACCACCTAACCCTCAGAGTCTTATTATTATGTCTTCAACCCTATATTAAAAAGAACACTTACATAAAGGTTTATGGTAGTCACCGTGGCCAAGTGGGTTAGCGCACCAGGCTTGTACCCAAGGAGATCTGGGTTCGATCACCGCAGGGTAGGACTCATAACTTGTAAGGAAGAATTAGTAGCAAAGGAAAAGTCAATGGCAGAATTATAGGCTAAAATCAGATATAGGATTATAAAGATACGATGTGATATTATACATAAAAATAACTAAAACTGTGATATTATACATGAAAAAACGCTCTTTTCCTGGGGAAGTGACACAATACTTCCCATTTAGATGCTGGAAATCTTTGTCGGCTCGGGGCATTGTAGCCGGGACCTTCCGCATACAAGTGAGTGCTCAATATAATTTACTGATGAAATTATGAGGAGATATAATAATAAACTTTGGAAGGAGCTGAGATATGAGAAAAAAGAAGAAGTAAGATATGAAACACTAATGGATACAAAGAATACGAGTATGACACGAGGGAAATGAGAACTGTAACAATATGAGGTGTTGGAATGTGAGGACAATATTAAGGAAAAAGCAAAGGAATAACAAAATAATTATGTTAAATGAGGTAAAAAGAAGAAGTAAGAATAAAGAAAAATAAAGAATCAAGGCTTTGAGGAGATAATTCAAGGCAAATTAGTCTCCAAGGATCAACTAAAAGTTATCCTAATGATAGTTAAGAGAGAGAGAGAGAAATAAAGAGAAAGAGACAGAGTCAGTTGGAAGGAAACAATGTATAAATAGCGAATACTAATGTAGAAAAGTGAGGGTCTAAACTTCTTGCTATAAAAGTTGGCTCACTGGTATTATACTTTTTTTTCATTTTTTGTGGGGAAAGGTCAAGAGTATACATTTTCAATTATGCGGTGTATGTCACCTTGAATAGCAAGAGGAATAGGAACAAGAATCTAAGAATTGATAGAATAAATGCTACATAATTATGTAATTATGTAGATGTAGCGGGAAAAAATTACTTGACTGTATACACTTTAACAATGTTAGCTATAGTATCACTCAGTAAAGAACACTATCAGTAACTGTATCTATTAACTTTCTATATTCGCAGAATTCAAAAGAAGAGCCCATCAAAGTTAATGTGCTCCTTGAAGTAATCCAAACGCTAAAAGTATTCCTCTAGCAGCGATGTTGCAAAAGGCTCTAGATATTTATACCATTTGTGAAGAGGAGTAGAAAAAATGAAAACTTTGTATGGAAAAATGTAAAACATTTTCTAAATAGTTTTTCCTCTTATATTTTGACCCTTTTCTGTGTTTTTCTTCCTTTTTCTATGCCTTTCTTGCCTTCATTATCCTATATCTTCCTCTAATCTCTCTCTCTCTCTATCTCTTAGATATTTTTCTTTCTCCGTGTGGCATTTCCTGTGCTGTTCTTTCTTTCTATATTCGAGTTCCTCCGAATCTCTCTCTATGATGCATCTCTATTTTCTTATTTTCAATTTTTCTACACTTTGCTGTCTTTCTCTGACTCTTTATTTCTACTCTTTCTTTCTTAGTCATCTCCTTCTTTCTAGTTTCTTTAATTTTCTCGAGACTCTCTTTTATTTTTCTATTTCTTTTCTCTCTCTCTCTCTCTTTCTTTCTTTCATGGTTATTTTCTTCCTTGTAGGTACTTACTTTACTCTGACTCTTTATTTCTATCTTTGCTATTTTCCTTTGCCTTTTTTAATATTTCTTTCGGTGTATTCCTCTACATCTCCCTCACTCTCCGAGTATCTCCTTTTCATTTTCTCTACCCTAATCTGTTCATCTCCCTTTATTCCTCCCTTCTCCTCTCTTTTCGGTCTTCTGGTATTCACAACATCGTAGACTTTTTTATGGTGGCTGGAAAAATGCTGGGAGAAAATTATAAAGTACAGTAGCGTGCAAAGTTGTAAGAATATAGAGAGCTCGTTTCTTGGAATCGTTTAGCGCAAAAGGTGTGCTGTTTCGACTTGGCAAATACCTGCCCTTCATTAACGTTCTCCCTCGTTCTGGAGATATAAGCGTGTGGATCATCTTGTGTTTTTCTATTCACGGGATTATATACATCTTGTGATGCTATTTCTAGTATTATTTCCATCCATTTTCTCTTCGTTTTATCATAACCTTTTTCTTTGCATTCATATACATTGCTATGTTTTCGTATAATTGTAACTTTTTCACTTTATTTTTCTTTTTCTTGGTCGTTTTTTCTTTCGTGTGGATCATCTTGTGATGGTATTCCAAGTATTATTTTATTGGTTTCATCTTCATTTTATTTCAATACCTACTCTTCTTTGTATTAGTTTTCAATGTTTGCTCTTCGTTTATTTGATAATTATGATTCTTTTGTATCCACATTTGGCGTTGTTTTGTTGCTTTTCATGGCAGGCCAGTATGTATTTTATGATTTTCTTTTTTCATTATAATCTTTTTTTATACTAGTCGTTGTTTTTCTTTTCATCTTCTTCTTTTACATTAGATATTGAATTTTCAATACCATGATCTTCATCAGACGTTTGTTTTTTGTTGTCTGTATCAATATTGTTTTATATATTTTACTTTTAATGGACTGTCTTGTCTTTTTCTTTTTATGATTTTTGGGTTGTTCTTAACGACAAATTATGTAGTTTTTTTTAATCGTGATGGTTGGTTTTGAATATTCATAAGTTTTTCATGCTTGAATGAATGAATGAATATTTATTGTAATGATACAAGTTGTATGTTTACAAAACAATTATAAAATAAATTTAAGATCTAAAAAACAAAAACAAAATAAAGTAATAATAAAAATATATCATAAATGTTAATATAAATGTATATATACCTATACCTACCTACCCACTTAAAAAAAAAAAAAAAAAAAAAATGGTAATAAGATTATAATTTATCAATCAGCAGTACCTATGTTAGTCATGAATGGGCAACTTATTCAGACTCCTGGAAATCAAGATCTTGCAAACTATAAGGACACAGATTTAATAGTTCCTCTTTCAGTACAATTTTAAAGGAATTGAGGTTGAAACTTTTTATATAGGTTGGAAGTTTATTATATATGCGAATGCCCTCGCTCAGATACGATTTGTTCAACAGCTTTTCTCGACTAGTTACTAGGTGTTGTCGCTTTCTTGTATTATATTGATGGAAGTCTGCATGTTTAGGGAGAGAATCTTTAATTTTGTGGATGAGTACACAGGAGTCTAAAATAAGCTGTCCATATAGAGTTAAAATCCTATTGTTTTTGAAGTGGGGCTTACATGACACCTGTCTGTTCAAGCCAAAAATGGTTCGCCTGCGCGTTTTTGCAAAAGAAATATCTCTTTAGCATAAGATGCAAATCCCCAGTATGTGATGCCGTAACTCATGAGAGCGTGAAAGTATGCGTGGTAGGACAGAAGAGCGGAGGTTGAATCTACATTTTTCTTTATAGACCCAATGGCGTATATGGCAAGAGGAAAGCCTACCCCCAAGAGCTGATACTTGAGACCTCCATTTCAATCGATGGTCCAAGATTACACCCAGAAATTTCACTTCCTGGGCTGCCTCCAGACCACTGAGGTGTATTGAGTGGACATTTAAGCTAGAAGGATTGTGGGGGTTAAAATACATATACGTTGTTTTATCAACATTAAGTGTCAACCTGTTTGCCGAGAACCAACTTGAGATATTGTTTATGACAAGTTTCAGGTTGGAAAAAACTTCTGTACGACTTTTCCCATCAACAAGAATTGTTGTGTCATCGGCAAACAGTGTGAACTTCCCCAACTTTGTAGCCGCTAATATGTCGTTAATATATAATAAAAACAGGACCGGTCCGAGTATCGAACCCTGGGGTACGCCAATATTGACCTCTTTACAGGTAGATTTTACTGTACTCTTCACTCCCCCTCTGAGAGATGAGATTTTGACAGCTTGAGATCGGTTTTCAAGGTAGCTACTGAACCAAGACAGAGCTTTTCCCGTGATGCCATAGAAGGAGAGTTTATTGATGAGAATATGATGATCACAAGTGTCAAAGGCCTTGGAAAGGTCGCAGAACAGCCCTATACAGTGTTGCCCTGAACTCAGGGAAACATCTAGATGTCTCAAAAAGTTTGCCAAAGCATCACCAGTAGACTTTCCCGCCCGAAATCCAAATTGTTCTGGAATTAGTAAACCATTACTTTCTAGATAACTTGAAAGTCTACAGTTTACCAATTTTTCCAAAATTGCTTTGATGTGAATAAATGAACTGTAAGCAGTTCAATTAGATAAAAAAATTCCTTTAATGGACCAAATAATATATTCCTAGTCAATTAAAAATAGATAATTGTCACCAGTGATAATAATAACTGTGACAAATATGTTTAATTTTCATGATACTTATGCTGATGATAATGACACAGAACAAAAAACTAAAACAATCATCCATAACCCCGAGTTACAGTTACCCACCAAATGATGAAACATAACCCACGGCTGTGACAGAAGTGAGGTTTTGTGACAGGAGAGTAGGATGCGATAGATAAGGTAATTACTCCAGCACAAGTCACTCAAGATAAGGGAAGCATCCAGGACATTGTAAGCATGAGGAAGATATCCAGGACATTATCAACACTTTAGACCTTACAATACGAGACAGCGTGTTCAATAATTATCCTGTGTGCGTGGTGCATGCTACTGTATTTTTTTATACACTTACTTTTGGCCTCTTCGGTATTAATTTAATGTTTTGAAATATTTTTGTTGAAATTTTGGGAGTTAATGAACAATTGAACATCATTGATAAAAATGTTGACTATGTATTCATATGTATGTATATTGGCAATTTTATTGATATCCATGATATTTATCCCCTTTTAAATTGAATTGATTTACATAGAATTGATTTAAAAAAAAAAAAAACTGGTAAAGTTCTATTTGTGTTCAAAATAGGATTCAATAAGTAGAATATAGTACTCTATGTTATGGCTGTAGGTCAATAGTTTTCAAAAAATTAAACTGTATTTACAAAAAGGAACTAAAATTTAAAGAGACTTTTGTCAGGTACTTTTAATAACTGAATTAATAATTTATACTGAGTTACTGACCAAAAAGAATTTTCTTTTTATATTATTTCCATTATTTATTTGTAACTATCTGTAAGTACATTTATGTCTTTAATAATAAACAATAGAATAATAATAAAGGTTTCTTCATAGCCAACTGATTAAATAAACAAATAATACATAAAAATAATATCATACATCACAGAACCGAAGAGACGAATTAGGAATAATGACAAAAATAAACAAAAGGGTATACCTACCGCAGACAATGAAGATAATGATGTCTAAAAATAGAATAGACTAGCGGGCTGTCGCCCGCCTTGCGGCCGAGGCATGGCCGTGAAAGCAAAAAATCCTTTTTCGCCAATGGCAGGTGTGTAGTGGGAGTTTCGAAAAATCCCGTCTTATTGCACATCTAGACTATAAGACAAAGCTACCTACCAATTTCAGCTTCCTAGGACTTACGGTTTGGGCTGTAGAGCGATGATCAGTCAGTGGTCAGTGGTCAGTGGTCAGTGGTCAGTGAGTGTCTTTGACATTTATATATTAAGATAGGAAACCACCACGACCGCCACCCCTATGTGAAAGCAAAAGTCAAACCCTGGATAACATCGGCGGCAACCACAAAATTTGTGGAACTCTGACGAGTACAGGGCTGGATGAAAGTCGGTAATTAGAGTCCTATGGAGAGTGTTAATAATGTGTTGAATGTGACTGTGTAACGGGGTTAAGCGTTAGAGAACGCCTGAGGCATTATCTTCACTATGGATTACACGACAGTTGTAAATAGAAAAAATAATTTTGTTCTATTTTTACATATAATTATGTACCTACATATATTTTTATGTTGTTTTTTTTAGCTTTTCTTATAAAATTGATAAGTTTTTTAGTATAAAATAAAGAAATACCATGCTTTAACTGCCTTTATCAGGCTACATTTATCCATGAATATACTGTATTTTCTTATTGCTTGGTACAAGGACTGATTACAAGGACTTCGACTGACAGGTGAAGATTCATTGTATATTTGAGTTATTTGCGTAATTCACCTACCTCAAATACGCCACCTTTGTGGCTGTTTGACTTCGGAAACGAATAATTTTCTCCAAATTGGATTTTTTCTTTCTCAACGAGAGCATACTCAAAACAACTTTAGCATACTACAGCACTACATAAAACTAAAAATACTCTTTAGTGGAAGGTAACCGCCAGCGAGGTTAAAGCTTAAAACATTTTCTACCACCATCCTCAGAGTCTTTTTATTATGTGGTCATATACTCGAACAATTGAGAAACATTCATGCATTGGGTGGGATTCGATTCAATGAATCTCTACGCTACCTGGATTACCAGAATAGCGCCTTCTCCACTTGACTACTAATGCACTACACAATTGCTCAGCACTACACACACTTATTGAACCCTGTATGAGAAACGAATTGCATGTAGATTTCGTCAATTCCAGGGAAACGATAGGAAATTATTATCCATACTATTGAAATGCATACAGTAATCATAATTAAGCGTGGAACGTTAAAAACCAACAGCTTTGTACAGAATGCTATCCCGGGGGTTCTGCGTTGAGACAATAATGGCTCGCCATTCTGATGACAAGGATCTTCTATATGGATGACATTTGCAACCCCCAGGATCTTTGATGACATGGTTTATTCTCTGAAGGCTTTTGTGGTTTCCTTTTTTTTATTATTGAAAAAGGTTAGACAAATCTACATCTTAGCGTGACGGATTTGAGTCAATTTTATGTTCAGGGTGGCTTGTAAAGTGAAGTAAGTTGGTGACTTGCATTTCTGTTTTTCTTTGCGTTTTCGATGATCCATGAACAGAAAAATTTAGTAATAAAAAAGAAATGAGTCGGTTTTTATCAGCAGGAAGTACTTTTTAATATCGTGAAATAATTTCATCAATTAATCAGGACTAGTGGATGACCACTTAAATTTGAACCCTCGTGATGCTGACGATTCCTAGCTCAACCCAGGCTGGGTTGGGATGGGTCTGGGTGACGTTTACGTTTGCAGCCTGTTTGCTTTTTTTTAACTGTTTGTCAAAACCCAAGTCGAAAGATCTATAAGTTAGAGACAAAAACTATTAGAAATGTCTTATCAAAAAGAGACAAGGAGTCTGAGAGTCTGAGTGATCTCTATTTTATTAGATGTTTATTAAAAAAAGTGAAACACTGTGCTAGAATTTGGCCTGGTGCACTAGATATTTTCATGTAACTACCTTTATTTAACTAGCGGTAAGCCCGGTGATGGCCAGTGAGAGAAACATGAGAACAGAAAAAACGGAGACAGAGATACAGTTGTTTTACTTTTTTGTAAGATTATCATACCATTTTTCTTTTGAAGGTTTTACATAGTTTTCAACATAGCATGGTCATATCACGAGGGACACAATGTTTTTTGAATAATATAAATTACAAAATAATTATTCTTATCCCCGTGTGAGTTTTTCTTAAAAAACGACCTATTAAAATGTTAACAAAAAATTGATTCACCCTGTTTGATGGCCTCTTTGGAGTTGAATTTAGTAGGATTGTAATTTCCCATTCATCCGAATCTAATTAAAACCAATTTTTATTCGACAGATAAAGAATACTAGGGATATTTTGGTGATAAAATATCATTTCAAGATGAACCATTAGACCTCCTCCACGATCTTGCGAAACTAATTTTCAAACGTGTGATCGAAAGAAAGGTGTTTTGGAACGTTTGGATGCTGTTTCAGAAGCTGCTGTTGTAACATATTTTGAACGGGTAGGTGATAAATCAACATCGAAAATATCCCATAAATATCCTGTGGCCCAATGCGATTAATGCGAATTTGAGACACTATCTATTTTTACACAATATGTTTATAACCAGCTATTTCTTAGTAACTGTAATATGGACCAAACAGATGTTTGCTAATTTTTTTTAGGCCTTGTCCTTTACGAATAGGCAGAATTCGTCCTGAAGATTAATGAAACTAGAATAATGTAATACAGAATGTTTTACTAAAAAATTCGAATATAAAATGAATTCAGAGTGAGAGAGAAAGAAGCGAGAGGAAAATAAATAAAAGAGGCAAACAAATAGAAAGATAGAGATTACAGAAACATTAAAAGAGTGTGAGAAAACTGAGAGAAAAGATAAGAGAAAGAGAAAACATGAGGAATAGGGGAAGGAAATAAGAGAAAGAGATAATAAAAAAGAGCTAAGTTAGAGAAAAGAGAATAAAAAAGATAAAAGTTACAGAAACAGGAAAAAAGAGATAGAGAGAGAGAAAGATGAAAGATGAAGAAAGTAACAAAGTGATAGAGAGAGGAGCAAAAGAAATGAAAAAGGTAATAGGAAGCACCTTTTCCGTGTAATAAATAAGTCACAAAACATATCAAAGAAAAAGTTCTCCCCGAGGGAGCACCAAAAAGGTCAAAGTCAAAATACTGTGACTCTGTCACAGCTATTTGCACATAGATCCATCCTCCTGTAAAAATACATAGATGAAGCAAAGGGTGTAGAATTGTTGTAGACTGGAGTTAGATACACCTAGTTTTTTGTTCTTTATTTGGTTTTAATGTCACATTCAACTTTAATGGTAACTTGGACTTACCATTGAGACGAACATAATACTCTCCATTTGCCGCTAAAACTGCCCAGGATAACACGCTAAAACTGAGCAACGCTGCTGAAATATTTATTTATAAAAAATGTGGCGATAGTTTACAATTACTGACACATGTAAATATACCTAAACTATCTTCAATTCTGTAGTTATTTAAAATGACTACAGATGTTTAAATTAACCTAAGTTTAGATAAAGTTATGTTGCTTTCAGTGAAAGTCTGACTAAGATAAAATAAAAAATAACAACAGAAAAATACCTGTAACTGTGTGTAAAACAAAAGTTATACTAGAAATAAGGAGATCTAGCCTATTTGCTTGGTTAGGCCTCAGGGCTTAAAGGTTCGGTGCCAAATTATCTGTGCTTTTTTAAGAATAAAATCACAAAGAAAATTTACGCGGTTACGTGAAAGGTTGCTGTATGCCAAATAGAAGAGAAATGTTCACACAAGACATGACTTACAAAAAACCTCGTTTCGCCCAAAATTGCGCAGCCGGTCATCACAAACGACTTAAAATTCTCATCGTGTCTTATCACAGGGAATCAAACAAAATGAGGTGCCTATATGCTAACAATCACCTTTAGAGTTAAAACTGTTGATATATTTCACAGCAATCTCAATATCTTATCCATAAATTCTCAACTTGCCACCAACTCATTGACATACCTGTCAATTTAGTACGACTGAACATCGACCCTACCATTTAAAATATATCACAAAGAAATTCAACACAAGAGGAATTAGTTTTAAAAAAACGGAAAGAAACGGCACCTTAAGTAGAGAGAAAATAATTCATGGGAATAATGAAAGGTACAATAAATCACATTTACGGAGGGACATTAATTTGAAACCAACATTAACACACCGAAAAGAGCATAAAAAAATAATCGATGCGGTGTATGAAAAATTAAAATAAAGAACCCAGAGATCCCAAGTGATTGAAACAATAAATAACGCACTAACCAAAGTCAAACATATAAAATAACTCGGTGAGGAATTTGAAACATTTGAAAAGTTTGAAAGAGATTTGTTGAAAGTTTGGAAGAGATTGGCGAAACTTGAGGTGTGACACAAAGCTTTTTCAAAATTCCCAACTAAAACTGTAATTCAAGCAGCCTATTTTTTCTCAAAAATCAGCGCTCTTACCAGTCAACCCATTTCTGAGCTAATAGTTATAATAATAACAATAAGCTGCTCGATTAGTACTAAAGAGTTCCATTCCAAATAAATGAAGAAAATTCATGTGTTTGGTGGGATATACACTAAAGTGTCTCTACACTACTTGGAGTTGTTAAGCACTTAGGGCGGAATTAATAGACATTTTTAGAATACCTCTGTGGCGCTAAGTCACGAATTGCGTACTGTTAAGATAGGGAAAACCGACACTTACCAACGACTTTAGTTATTGATGTTGTCTATTAATTCCGCCCTTAAACTACTCGACCAACATGTAGCATTTATTGATTGAACGAACTCATTGCATTGGAGGAAATCATAATGAACACATAATCTAAAATAATTTAGATTAGACAAACTTCTATTTTGCTATTTCATCGTCTTTGAAGAAGGTAAGTAATGTTTCTTCGGTAATTCAGTAACTGTCTTATGAGAATAATACATAAAATTCAGCCTCAGCCAGAATTATCTGAAAGTATGCAGATTAGAGATAAGGTTAAGGCTAGACATTAACTTAAGCATCTGCATAGATTATCATTATCCTTTGTCGTTCTGTTTGTATTCAGAATGGCGACATAAGCTCAAGTACAAGACAAAAATGGTAAATGGTAGACATATCTAAAAGAGTTCTCTCAGACAATAATTAGAAAGAGGCACTTAAGTTTCCCGGTATTGCCAACGATGATGCCTTTCTTGAAACTGAATATGTCATGGACCGAACAGCACACAACATAGGTACCCAAGACGCAATAAAAACACACAAAAGAAATAGTGTCAATAAAAGAATCTACAGCAATAAAAAGAATAATACCTAGAATACTGAAATTGACACGGAATTTATGTGTTGCATAAAACAATATCAGCATAATTTTATCTTGGATATTTTATTGTTCCAAGTCCGAGCTGTTTAGAAGTTTCCTTGGGACCCCATTGTCTGCTGTCTGGCTGAATCAGACTCTATAATTGGGGCTATTAATTACAGAAAGTGTTGGATGCAAGCTTTGCCCGACTCTTGTTCAGCATTTAACACATACACTAAAATAGAATAATAAAACAAAAATAGAATAATAATGAACAATATATAAAAGAATCGCTTCATTGGAATGCCTTGATTTATTCAAAAGCGAACAACTATTGAGCAGACAAGACGACACAGCCGATGCAAATGTGTTGATAAAAGATAATTTTATTGAACAGGTACCTACCGTCCTGTGGCACAAAATTTATCTTTCTGAAATTGAAGGAGTCGGTTTTAAAAATAAATTCTTTTGACTGTGCACAACTTATTAGGTTTTGTTGTCTGAAGGTTTGCACCTCTGTAGTAATAATTTTTCTGCAAATACCGCCAATTTCTAGGCTGAGCTCATATAAACAATTATATTGAATTTTGCATAAGGTTTTTTTTAAGGTGAGCGTTTACAGCCGTTTTTATTTCGTAGCCATGGGACAGGAGCTACTGTAGATGCTTGTGGTCTGTGTTGTAGCCTGCCCATCCCGTACTGTGCCTCCCCTCTGATGTGCAAGAAGTGACACAATACTTCCCATTTAGGTGCTGGGTCAACACGAGCGCACCGGAAGGAATCTTTTACAAACGACTATAACTAAATTTTTAATACACATTTATTGTCCGCTCGGGGGATTGAATACGGTACCTTCGCATGGCAAGCGAGTGCTTAACCAGTTAACCACTGAGCTAATCGTGCGCGCAATTATATCAATATCTGTGAATGGAAATCCAATTCGAATAAAGTATTTTACCTCTTTTTTAATTTTCTACAATAAATAAGATCTTCAATATAAGTCGAACACTCAAACAACTAAGAACTTTATCTTGATGTTGGGTTTATTCATTCTATTTATGTTGCAACTAATATATTTATGTGCTGAAAGAAAGTCAAGTAAAACATAAAAAAATCCACATGAAAATGTGCATTTAGTAAGCATATGGAGTCGAGATTTTATTTTTTTCGTGAGTAATAATAATCAGTGACTTATCAACCACTGTCAACAATATAGCCCCAAGTTCAGCGAACTTTAGTAAATCCAGTTTGAGAAGTTGTGATTTGTTTGAGTAATTTTGATCAAAACAAATATTATATCTTTTTAACTTACACTACTATGAAAGCTAGTATGTTGGATAACCAAAGAACAGAAACTCCGTGCTCTCCCTGTTAATATTCTCTTGGGCAAACAAAGCCTGTAAATAACACCATGGAATGTAAAAGCCACCTTTCTATATCATTAAATTGGGATTTAAGAAATATCAAAGCTACCAAATCTCAATTTGTTTATCTCAATGAAAACACATTATCCCACTGAACCATAAACCATATTCGAAGTTATCTTTGCTGGAACCATATTAACCAACATTCCGGGTCCACGTGCTTTTGGGATTACCGCAATGTCCTACGAATATTTCAAATACCAACTAATTTATGAAAGTAAAGCACGCCGACAACTTGAAGCACCTGAGGATTATTTACAGAAGTAGGCAATATATTAGGAAGCGAAGGGTCCATTTATAATCCTTAGCTCCTTAATGTTGCTGAGTTTGGGGAATAAGTTGTAGGTAGTCGGTGATGTTTAGGAAGGTGGGTGTTTGGAAAGCCGAGGACGGGCGAGGAATTTATTTCGCCCGAAGACTGAAATACAGAAGTGACTCTTTCCTTAATTAAGTTCTTATTTATATTTCCACACCGTTTGGGCTTAACACCTTTTCATAGTGTCCAGTTTGTTGAATCCGATTAGTTTGAGCTTCATCTACATTTCATTAGCAAGCATAATTGAGACTTTGAATTTTTTACCATTCTTAATAATGTACGTCATTTTATATGAATATTGATCCATGCATATTGCATACATTTACAATGAATGTACGTTTTGATAATGGAAGTATACAAACATCAAACACAGACTCATTCATTGCTGTATAATGCATCAACTGGTTCGGTACAATTTATTTAAAAAGCTGTATTTTTTATGAGAGTTCCCGTTTTAGTCTATATTTGCTGTAAGTAAAGATTTCTTGCTGCTCTAGGTGAGGTGTCAGTCATGGGGAAATATGTGGATTTTCCAACCTAAAAAAAGGAGTTAGAGTAAAATATTTTGGTATTAGAATTTTTTTAAATACAAATAAACGGGTTACACCCAGGTGTATAGTCAAGTATATCTTATTATAACGAAGTGCAATAGAATTTAAAAATATATATATATATAACCAAAGGACGATCTATTTTACCAAACTTTACTAGATTTATTTCAATGGTCACAAAGTGACCCATTGTGACACGAACAATACGAACATCATCAAAAATACTCAGTTTGTCGCTTTTTTATCCTCCAAGGTTCAAAGAACAAATGAAGACCCTACATAGGTAGTTAAATTTTATTCTTTTAATTTCTACCCACAATAATAATAATAATAATATCGCCTTATTTTTGCTGTTCGATTAGAACTACTTAGTCACATTATTCCAGCAGTAAGCTTCAAACTGATTATTATGTTGTAAAAATTCAAAATTGGAGGATAACTTGTCATGTCCCACTTGGGTTTCGAACCTGCGATCTCTGGAATCTCTGGATTCATAGAGTGTCGCCTTCACCATTGAACTACCGGGGCAAACATAACACATAACATTTTTTCCTTTTAGGAACAAGCTATAAAACCTATAACAGTTGGACGAGACTTTTCATTCATTCATGGGAGTTTTTACTTGAACATTTTACATATTAACTTACCTATTTTACATACTCTTTCCATTGTCAGTACTATTCTTGGCGTATCCTTTGTACGCTTTTAATTTATTCATATAATGACCGTAATCAATTTCAGTTTTCATTACAAGCTCCGTGTAACATTGTTTCAACATTTGAGATGGGTTGTTGGTGATTTTGCAGGTCACAAAATTGCTAAATTGTACGTTTGAATAAAGGACTTGCGAAATTCATCTCGTATATTATCAAGTGTAAGGGCCGGATTAACGGTTTCTATACTATTTCGTTTTTTGAAATAAAGTGTAAATTATTATAAATTGAGAATATTTATTATAGTTCATCAGCTGCGTAAGTACACTCTTAAGAAGCTACTTTGGACTGAGATATTCTATAGAAGAACGTTCTGGAGGTTTTTCTCAGAGAAAAAGATAAGAGACATCAACAAATTTAGATCAGTCATACGGATTATTGAGTGAAAACTAGCCCAGACTCTAGTTGGAATCAGTGGAGAGTATGGAAAGATAGTTAAATTAATTTTTGTAAAACTGTTAAGTTACAAATGGGTGGTTTGATCACATACACAAAGATACTGTAAGACAATCCAAGAGGATCAATTTTGTAAAACTATATTTTATTTTTATAATGATAATAGGAAATTAAGCACAATTTTTTCTTTATCATAGGATAACGAAAGTAAATAACATTTAAACACACAGAGTAAACATACAGGGTGTCGTTCAACTTTGGTGGGACACCCTGTATATGTAATTTACTACATGTCACATTCAAGTTTGCTGCGTGCTACGAGTTTAAGAAAAACTGAACAACGAATGTTCTCTCAATAGTTAAATAATCAGCATCCAGCATCTATTCAGAAAATAGTGACAAAAGCTTTAAAAAAGACCTAACATTAAAGAAGGGAAAACCTATACAACAATAGTTGGGCTTCCCTTATCCTCGTTGTAACTCTATTTTATTAATTGTCCCTTAATAAGCGGCCACAAGAAGGACCCTGGTCCTACGCCCTCGACCCTGGTACCTACAACTTGATACTTGTCAGTGGTCCAGAGTATAGGGGTATAGGCCTCCGTTGTGTTCGCGCACTTGGACCCCAAAATCGGCCAAACCAGCCCCACAGCTCCGCCACTGCACGCGATAGAAGCCAGGCAGTCCTCTAATCTGCCTAATGCTGTGAATGATGGCTGTAATTTATCTCTTCGGTTATCTCTCGAATTATCTCTCCAGCGATATTATTAAATTATTATTACGACCGCGGATTTCGCTCTCAGCTCTTCTCATCTTTGACTCTGGCATCGATTCTAATTTAGCTGAAGTAACTCGACAACGACCACGTGAAATGCAAGATCCATACAGGGCCTAAAAGAGGCTCCCTGTAGCATTTCTGGAGAAATAATAATAATATCGCCTTATTTATACTGCCCGATTAGGAATTTAAATCCCATTATTCCCATTATTCAATCCCAAATGTGAGGATAACTTGTCATGTTCCGGCTGGGTTTCGAACCCGCAACCTCTGGATTCACAGAGTGCCGCCTATACCACTAAGCTACCGGGAAATCAAATAATATGAAATTATATAAACATGGAAAAATAAAATAGTAAAAATAGGTTTTACTGCTCAGTTAGTAAGTACTATTTCACCAGTTACAAATGATAATGCAGGCGTCTCCACCAAAAACAGTGGATGTGCCTTTACCACCGAGCTATGCACACTAAAGTGAGGTTAGGTTATCATATTATCTATATCTATAAAAGAAAGCTGTCTGTATGTATGTGTGTGTGTGTGTATGTATGTATGTTCTTTATACAAATCCACACCGTTTGACCGAGAAACCTGAAATTTTGCACATAGGTCCCTTTGGATCAGGAAATTCTTCTAGGCTAGATTATATCTCCCTGAGGTTAAGCTACAATGAGTAAGGATAAAAAATAGATGGGTGACGCAAAAAAAATTCACGTTTTTTGACATAAATGACATTTTTTCTCGAAATTTGTCGCGACGACCTATCAACTCAAAGCAAGAAAGTTTTAGGCAAGGGTTTGAGCTTTCAATTGACATATTGATCGCGAATTTCTGATGAGCCGTTTTTGAGCTACGCCGGGTAAGGTAAAAAAATGGATGTGTAACATGTAAAATATTCACGTTTTTTGACCTAAATGACATTTTTTCTCGAAATTTGAAGTGATGACCTATCAACTGAGAGCGAGAAAGTTTTAGGCAAGGATTTAGGCTTTCATTTAACATATTGATCGCGAAATTCTGATGAGCCATTATTGAGCTACGCCGGGGAAGACCAGAAAATAGATGGCGACAAAAAATATTCAGGTTTTTTTTAAAACCTAAATGACATTTTGTGTGTGTATGTGTGTGGGTGGTGTGGGTGTGTGTGTGTGTGTCTGTGTGTGTGTGTGGGGGGTGTGTGTGTGTGTGTGGGTGGTGTGTGTGTGTGGTGTGTGTGTGTGGTGTGTGTGTGTGTGGTGTGTGTGTGTGTGGTGTGTGTGTGTGTGGTGTGTGTGTGTGTGTGTGTGTGTGTGTGTGTGTGTGTGTGTGTGTGGTGTGTGTGTGTGTGTGTGTGGTGTGTGTGGTGTGTGTGTGGTGTGTGTGTGTGGTGTGTGGATGTGTGGTGTGTGGATGTGTGGGTGTGGGTGTGGTGTGTGCGTTGTGTGTGTTTGATGGGCTGGCGAAGCGGCGGGTGTAACCCGCTAGTTATATTATATTTATGACATTTTTGTTTGCACAAGAGTGCCTTTTTTATTTAAAAACACTAACTTTGTAAAAATTGCAATGCTACAGGATCGGGTGGTAGAAAATGATTCAAATTTAAAAATTGATTTTTTTTTTCCTTTTTCTGAGGATTTCACCAATTGAATCTCCAAGAACAAATTTAGGGCGAAATAAATAGACGTTCTCGTAATACCTCTATAAATTTTGCGAATTATCTTAGATGTGGAAATCTAATGCTAAGTCATTATTAAACATCTTCAATCAAGTTTTATTTACAAATGACATAGAATATATGTATACAATTATACATACATAGAAATTGAAATTAATAAAGCAAAACTTGACCAAGGGCATTCTCTTCCAAAATTAAACTCTTAGTTCATGTCTTTGTCAATTAAGATTTTGTCCCTTTATTTCACCGTTAAAATTCAACAGAGCCATACAACCGTTGAATAAAGTAAAAAGCCACATGATAGAGAATCATCCAAGCTATGGTTTATTATTACACGAGCATTTTTTTGAATGTCTAATAGCTGGACCATCTTTTCGACTTTGAACATTAAAGGTCATTTATTGATAATTCTTATCGTGTGCTTCCTCTTCTTTTTATTTTGTCTTATCCTGCTGAAGCAGGGTCGACGTTGTTCAACCTCCTGGTTGAGGTTGATTGATTTTGGCACACTTTTTACGGCTGGATACCCTTCCTAAAGCGACCGATTCAATTTGATTTTCCGTCCTGGATTAGGACGAGGGTTTTACCCTCAATCGTACCAGCTATCCACATTAACCTCACCCAGCCTGGGTAGGGCCGGAAATGCCAGCCTTACATATACGGAGGGAACAGTATTTTCTGAGTGAAAAGTCTGCTCCGACCGGGGATCGAACTGAGGATATCTGGACTA
This sequence comes from Bactericera cockerelli, assembly GCA_024516035.1. Classification (NCBI taxonomy): domain Eukaryota; kingdom Metazoa; phylum Arthropoda; class Insecta; order Hemiptera; family Triozidae; genus Bactericera; species Bactericera cockerelli. Next base: position 6,317,596 of record CM044958.1, on the reverse strand, counting down.
CGGGCATTAGTCACAACCGTTACGCCACGGAGGCTGGCATTTCTCATCCTGTACCGACCTCCTAATAACACCCTGTATTGTATACAAACCAGTTAATTAAAAAGATATCCAACAACGTTGAAGAGTGATAAGTTACTATGATACTCAAGCAACATTGGCTACATAATATATGGAAGGGTCATACAATGTTGCATTCTTGGCAAGTGACAAATGACAACTTCAAAAGTTGCATAAATGCCTTTGGCTTACCTGCATTGCATCAGCACCTAATAGACTCTTAGGGCCGTATTGTTTATTTACACTTTATTTTTTATATATATGTTTTGTATCAAAAATAAAAAAAATATTTTAGAAAAAAAATTAACAATATTTAGAAAATTAAATAGAGAAGAAAAAAAATATTTAAATTTACGTCTTGTAATCCGGGGGAATCTATTGCTTTAGGCATTCTCTGTCACTTAACCCCTTTATTATGAAACAGGATTAGTAAATATAAGCAAATACTTATTTTTTTATCACCTGACCGATGGGTATTCCAAATTAAGATTTTCTGTCAGGAAGGCTGGCTACAGCTCCCTTACGCCACAAAGGTAATATACAGCTACAAAAAACTAATTAGATATAACCTCTACAGTTGTAAAATTCCGCCGCTCGTCGCTACTCACATCAAAGGAGCTACTCAATTTTCCTCACGAGGTATGAGTGGACCCCGGCCATCAAATACAGAGCAGAAAAATTCCTGCCTAGTGCGCATGCTTAAGCGCAAGGCCACGGTGACTACTGAAACAATAGTGTTCATTAAAAAAACTTACCTATATTAAATTAATTATGTAGTCTCCTGAAACGGCAAGTAATTAAGTTATGCAATTCCCTAGCTTCTACTTTCACTGATGAAGTCAGGGTGCCTTGCCAAGGTCTCAAATTGAAAAATTAAAATTGCAAATTTCTGGGATGACTTTATTTTTTAGAAGGAAAAATAAGAGATAGAAAGAGAGTGAAAAAGAAGATGAGAGAGGGGGATAGAGACACTGAGAGAGTGATTGAAGTAAGAGAGAAAAAAAAAATAAAAAGTGAGAGATAGAGAAAGCAAAAGAAAGCAAGTAAGATAAAGAGGGAGAAAGAGATGGGGTGAGACAGACAGAGAGAGAGAGAGCAAAGAAGAGAAAGAAAGAGAAAGTGTGAGAGAAAGAAAAGAAAGAGTAAGGGAGAGAGAGAGAGAGAGGGAAAAAAAAGAGAAAGAAAGAGGGAGGGAAAGAGAGAGGAAGAGTAAGAGGAAGAGAAAGTGAGAGCGAGAGAGAGGAAGAGGAAGAAAGAGAAAGGGGCGAGAGAGACAGAGGAAGAGAAAGAGAGATGGAGGCAGAGAGAGAGGAAGAGAAAGTGAGAGAGAGAGAGGAGGATAAAGAGAAAGAGAAATAGAGGCAGAGAGATATATAAGAAAGAGAGAGAGAGAGACAGTTCCGTCTGAAAGGTTATTTCTCCATAAAAAAAATTCGCTCACAGCAGAATTTATTTTTTGAGTAGTTGGGCCATAAATTTCAATTTGGCGTCAAAAGTGACATCGCCATTCAATAGCGCAAATTTCCTGCGGTTTGGTGCGAAATTTCTCGCGGTGTCGACCTGTGCCATTATTTGCCTGTCTCGAGATAATTAATGTGAGTCAAATACGCAGACTTGTCAACAGCCTGGGTTATAATGGTACGCGGGAGGTCCCGTTTCGAACCCCGGTGAGATCGAAACATACAAAGTCCCATTTATCATAGACTTTATGATTTGAATGGGTTTTTTTTTTTTTTTTTATGGCAATGACTCAATGAGATGTGTTGATATCACCTTGGCCTAGTGGAAGCATGCTCGGCTTGCACTCCAGGTGACCGAGGTTCGAATCCACAACTATTATACTGGTAATTTAGTTTTTTTTTTGGCATTGGTTGGCAAGGCCATTCCATACAGCCATAAAATTTTATTTTATTATTTTACATTTTACTAATAAAATATACATGAAAAAAATACGTACCTAGTCATTTAGTTATTTTACAAGCTATTTGACATTTAGAATGTTCTAAAATAGTAATATCATCTTTTTTTGTTCAAATCCCTTTCGTGTTATCACAAGCACTCAAATTAGCTTTACTAAATCTACGCTGAAACCAGTTACAAGTCCGCCGCCTTATCGATCAAGCTACTGAGGTCTGTTGTAAAGTAAAGTGCTCTCTAAAATTTCACCTCGTAAAGGCGAATAATTGCACGATCGTTGATCCAGACACGTACGAACAACATTAAAGTGTGCAAATAATGTTTTTCATGAGCAGCTAATAAATAAATTTGCAATAAAAAATATTCTAAAATTCATAACCAACCGAATAAACAAATAATAAAAGCAAAATTTGCACTCTCAAATAAATGTAATAACTAAAAAATAAACCATGTTTTGCAACCAAAATAAATCGTAGCAAAGCTGGGATTTGAAATTATTCGAAAAAAATAAAAAGCTCATAAAACTTCATAGTACTGATAATCACGTTCATAATCCTATTTCCATTTTTTATTATTTCGTTCGACGATTCTGCAACGATTTTCGTTTTTCAATTTCCCCAAAAAAGTTATAATCTTCGAAATTTTGTGTATATGGAAAAGCGGAATTAAATTGGGAAAAGCAATACAGTATCTCTTGTTTTTTGTGACCTCAATGAATTCAATCATGTACTGAAAATACAGGATGGGGTCAAAGAATGGCATTAATTTTCACAGCTTCTAGGTCCTTAAGTTGGCATTATTTTGTTCAGCTTCCAGTCCCATATTGAACTAAACATAACCCAACTTTTTTACAAGTAATTCTGCCATGCAACCGCTTTCGCATTACTTCAGGACACTTTACCTTCACACCTATACCATTCCGGAAACGACTAAACTCGGTGAGAATATTTCGTTCCGGCCGGGTTTCGAACCCGCAACGTCCGGGTCAGCAACCCATGCTCCCATTGAGCCTACTCCAATCAAAACAAATATTGAGTCAACTTAACACACACCTAACTCACGCATGGTTGAGTCTGTCAAACACAGTTTGGCATGATAAGTCGAAATTCCCGTCAACTCAAACGTATTCTTCCCGGATGGGTTTCGAACCCGCGACCGCTGGAACCCTTAGATTCACAGTGTAGCACCTTTACACTTACCGGGACAGATTAAATAATAACAATTAAAGAAAAAAAATACAAATTGTAGTCCTTTAACAGAAGGACACAAAATCTCGCCGTTTCTTCAACACCCAGAAAATATTGAAGACCATTTGTATGCCCAGACACGTTCAACTTGCTATCCTAAAAATATGATAACTCCCTATTTTATGTCCCGCTTTTTCGCGCGTTCCAAGATCATTCGGGAAGAAACTTTCCAGCTTTTTCTACGTAGATAACGCGAAGCTTTTTCAACGTAGATACCGTGAAGTTAAAGTTTTACCCGATCGAGAATGCTGAGCGTTTTGCATATCATTAGCGAAAGCTAGGTTGCCGCTATAAATTTCCTGGTAAATGCAGGTACTATGTTACTTTCTATTACATTGAAAGTACCCTCTCAAACCTGTATGTAAGAAATAAATTAATGATGGTCTATTTTTTTGTGTAATACCTAGGAAGTACGAGATCGATGTATAGGGCCATTTTTTGTGTTGGAACCTTTCTGAAAAGTAAGGATTTGTAGTGTTATCCCAACTAAAATTAGTATATTTTCTCATTAAAATAATTCAATCTGTGTTGTCTATGCTGCGAAATGCTTAGTAAAATTGATATTGGTAAGAAAAAAAAAAAAAAACATAATGTAGAATCCTCCAATTTTTTATTTCGAGCTATCGAGATTGAAATAATTAGCGTAGTTCGACAAGGGCCGAAGAATTCTTTCGAGTTTTTGAACCTATTCTGAGTTATCGAGATGCTACTGTAGCATCTCGATTTAAAAACAAATTTATTAAAAAAAAAAAACAACTGTCTAAAACAACACCCTCAAACTATGTTAAAAAAAAAAGATTGTATTGAGTATACCGTACCTACAGGCAACACATCATTGGGTGTGCGGTCGTTAAATATATATTTATATGTATTTTAACTTAAAAAAAAAACATTCTTGAATATTAAGTACATAATTATTGAATTATCCCTTAATTAGTTTAAAATCTCTAGTATGACACATTTTAGGTAGTATAAAGAGTAATATTTGGACAAGATTTCCAACTAGGACTCCCTAAAAGAATCTACCCTCTGCTGAGGGCTCAAAGATACAAAACACAAACAAAAGCCTTCAATCTCTTTCGTCCGCTTTCCAAAACAACCCACCTTCCTTTGTTTGACATACGTCTATTATTATTTCTCTAAGGACTATCTTCAAGAGCAAAAGGGGAATTGAGAGTAATACTTCAAGGAAAATTAGAGAAAGAAAGACACAGAAGGTTTAGAGCGTAGAAGAGATACTGTAAGGGTATTAGTCCCACACAAAAAAAGAGAGAAAGAAAGATAGAGGAAAAGGGAAAAAAGAGGGGTAGATGGACAGGGACGAAAAGGCCAATTTCCCTTTTTTGTTTTCAAGAGGGGAAGAAAAGCGAAGACTCTACTTAATTTTGATTATTTTGAAACCTTGTAAATGTCATTTGTCAGAGGAAAGGAAAAAATTGCAAATAAGAAGAAGGGCACACTGACACAAAGGAAAAGAGGCAGTATAAACAATTTGACAGACAGAAGGATCGACTTGACAGGTTTAAAGATATTTCCTTCATTGTGAATATTACAATCTAGACAGGGTTAGCCTGATTTCACCGGAAAATGTCTGGTTACTTGAAAGGAATATAGGAAATTACTTGAGATGGATGCGCCCAAATGAGTTGCTCGATATGTGGAGCTTTGATACAGTCAAACCTATACAGGGTGTCCCACCAAACTTGGACACCTCAAATTACTCGGCCCCTGAAAGAGTTTTTGAAAAATAAAAAAATCCAGGGTACATGTGCTAATTATGCGGTTTTAGTTATGAAATTTTTTTTATACAGGGTGGTTCAAAAGTCAGAAATTGAGGTGTCAACTTTCGATTTTTAAATGGATCGACCTGAATTTTATTTGATAATTTTACTTCTAAATGATTCCTGAGTACTTCTCGGTCACGCATTGGAAGTCAGGCCGTCTCTGTGTAATCAACAGTGAGAAAATAGGGCTGTGTGATTCCTGAGTACTTTTTTAAACAAAAATATTACATACAGGGTGGTTTTTTTTCGACCAATTTTTTTTCTAAATCTTGAATAACTCAAGTTCGGTTTATTTTTTCGATAACAAGAAGAGAATGTGTTTGTGTAATGAATACACGCACTTTCAATTGGCGTCAAAAAAAATTATACAGGGTGGTTCACAAGTGAAATAATGACTTGATTTTTTTTAAAACCGAGTTTTTTTAATTTTTAATTTAGGATTAATAATTCTCGTCTAATTTTACACATTTTTCGTTAGTCATATTGAAAAACAAAACTAAAGTGTTGTACAGGGTGAGACATAATTTTTTTGTAACACCCTGTATATTTGCAGTCAAAGAGACGCAAAATTAAATATAAAGACTAAATATGCAAGAAAAACTTTGATTTTTAAATAAACTAAAAAGTTATGGTGTTTTAACTAATATTGTCGCATGGACCACCCTGTAGATATTTTCTTAAACTATCATGTAGGTACTCTAAGTTGTATAAAATTCAACGAACACTTCGAATCATGTGGGAAAAACAAGTAAAAAACACGAATTTGAAGCCATTTTCAATTTGGTGTCCACACTGAATGATTTTAAAACTTGAAATAAAAAGTAGGTAGGTGTAGACACAAAATTGAGCATGACTTTTTGAATTCATTTTTTTTCTTTCAGATTTGGACTCCTCGTTGAATTTTAGACAATTTCGACTACCCATATGATGGTTTAAGAAAATATCTACAGGGTGGTCCATGCGACAATATTAGTTAAAACACCATAACTTTTTAGTTTAATTAAAAATCAAAGTTTTTCTTGCATATTTAGTCTCTATATTTAATTTTGCGTCTCTTTGACTGCAAATATACAGGGTGTTACAAAAAAATTATGTCTCACCCTGTACAACACTTTAGTTTTGTTTTTCGATATGACTATTGAAAAATGTGTAAAATTAGACGAGAATAATTAATCCTAAATAAAAAATTAAAAAAACTCGGTTTTAAAAAAAATCAAGTCATTATTTCACTTGTGAACCACCTTGTATAATTTTTTTTGATGCCAATTAAAAGTGCGTGTATTCATTACACAAACACTCTCTATTCTTGTTATCGAAAAAATTAACCGAACTTGAGTTATTCAAGATTTAGAAAAAAAATTGGTCGAAAAAAAACCACCCTGTATGTAATATTTTTGTTCAAAAAAGTACTCAGAAATCATTTAGAAGTAAAATTATTAAATAAAATTCAGGTCGATCCATTTAAAAATCGAAAGTTGACACCTCAATTTCTGACTTTTGAACCACCCTGTATAAAAAAAAATTTCATAAATAAAACCGCATAATTAGCACATGTACCCTGGATTTTTTTATTTTTCAAAAACTCTTTCAGGGGCCGAGTAATTTGAGGTGTCCAAGTTTGGTGGGACACCCTGTATACTCGTACATATAAGAGAACTCAACGGACCAGAATTTGTTTCTCTTATATCCAGGATTCTCTTATAAAAGGCTATTTTCCCTTATAGAGAGTTAAATTGGACCTGAAAATTGTTCTCTTACGTCATGGTTTCCTTTATATCCCCTGTTTGACTATATTGGCTTCCACTTCAACCTTGAGCCAAAATGCTAATGGTAGACTTGAAAACAGTTTGTGATTATATTATGACGAGATAACCTTTATTTTGATAGTATAAGCATTATCACTAGAAAAACAAAGATTTATTCATTGAGATAATGATTTTTCTTTAACATACTCATACATTTGTAAGGAATATAAAATACACATATTCTATTTCATGTCTATCATTTATTAATCAGTATAAACAGAAAATTGAGACGTTGTACCGGATGTACATGAATATCAGAACAAAGCTGGAAACCTGTTTCAAGCTTACAAACAACTAGATCATTTTTTCCTAATATTAATGCTTAGCAACACCCTGTAGCATTTGACTTACCCTCTTTCATAAAATTTAGACTGATATTGTTTGACTTCTTCATTTGATTAGCAATTCGTTCCTCTTGTCTCTCGTTCCATTTTCTCTGATGTGTTGCATTTGGAGATTGGACAAGAATTGGATTCTGAAAAAGAAAAGGCTCATTTGTTTTGCTTCTTTTATTACGACTAAACATTTCTACAGATGTGCAAAGTGTTCTTTTTGTACATTATGAACTTTTTTTTATTTTAAATGGTAGGGTTCATGCTCCAAAATTTGTCTGTGTAACCAAATATAAGCAAAGGAAAGAAAGTTTGAGATTTTTGCAAAACAATTGAATAGTGACGTGTTGACTTTGACGGGTTATGCTTAAAATTTCTTTAGAATCATCTTTCAAAATCATCCACAGTAAATTTTCATAAGCTACTCATAAAATGCCGTGTTTCAGCATAAAATTCGCCCTATTTCAGGAGCTTAAGATCTCATCTTAAAGTATGTGCCTCAAGTACCTACCTCCAATTTATATTGGTCTATTGTTACTATCTCTCACATATTATTACTTAGCGTTGTTCGGCAAGGGCCGAAGAATTTTTTCGAGGTAAAGGGTTTTTGAACCCATCGGAATTCTCAGTTATCGAGATGCTACTGTAGTAAACAGTCTTGCATATCAAGTACATAATTTATTACATTATCCCTTAGTTTTTTTTATACAGGATTTTACATTTAAAAAAAAAACATTATTAAGAACATCATCATTGGGATGCTCTATGATTTTATGAGCCCTTATAATATATTAAAGCTATGCTACTAAGGCAATTCTCTAGTTTATGAGAGCCTTCGTATATTTTGCTACACCCTTGATTATCACCTTACCTAGTACTCATGACACCTTTCCTCCAAATACTGCGCTTGCATGATAGTTGATATTCTTCAGAACAAAACTTAACACCTGAAATATTTCTTCATGAGAGTGAAATCAACACCACAGCATCTCCGGTGACCTTATTCAACTTATTCCAACAGCATAGGAGAGATATTATATGGAAAAGCTCTCACATTTTGGAATCGGAAGACTTTCTGCTAAGTCCTGAGAGGGAAGTATTGTATTTATTAGTGGAAAAGGTAGCACAGAATAGATGACGAATTAGTGGGAAAAAGGATGAGTGAAGGAGAGATTAGTGGAAGAAAGTTGGAGAGTTAATGAAAGTTGACATGGCAAAAAGAGAGATATGAAAGAAAAAATCTTAAGGGGAAAGAAGAAATAATGGAAAGAGAGAGAAAAGTTAGGAGGTGATGCATTGAAGAAAATGAGTAGCAAAGAGGTTAAAATGTAGAAAAAGACGAAAAGATGCAGGAGGAGAGGAAGAAATATCCAAGGAGGTAAAAGTGAAGAAGAAAAGAAAGAAAGAAAGATTCAATGAGGTAAAGAATAAGAGGAACCCGACAATCCTTTCATTGTTGCTTACACTCAGACTGCCTTTGTATTTTATGTTCCTGTTCAATATATGTATTCAGAAATTACGGCTCTTGGGGATTCAAAACTGGATGGTCAATCTCTGAATATAAGTCGAAAAAAGTCTCATAATGAACTTAAGCCATCCTAGCCGGTAAACTAGAGGGTCCAGTCACGTTACAGAGTTTCAGATTTTTTTCCATAAGATTCTGCCATACGAAACAAGCTAAGAAAAAAAAAATTAAACCATGAGGATTTAGTTCAGTTTAAAAAGACTCAAAGAATTGGTCAGAAAATTTACCAAAATGTCTGCCCAAGAAAATCCTGATCGCCAAAATATACATACGCCACCAGAAAGAGAAGACCAAATTTGCGATGACTAGACTGTATCACCGAAGATTCAAGGATAATGGTTGCAGAGGATGGAGAGCCAAAACCAAGAACAAGTCAGAATGGCGAGACATTTTATGGCAAGCCAAGGTACATATCGAGCAGTAGAGCTGTCTATTAAGTAAGAAACAACCATCCATTGTATTTTGACTTTACTATTTCTATCCTATGTATTTTTATTCTTTTACATGAAATTATGATTCAGATGTACAGCAGTTGTTTCAATACCAATAGTATGTGGTGGTGAAATAAATGAAGAAATTGCCTACTTTGAGCGGGATCCGAACTCACAAACCCCTGCACTATTATCTGAATAGCCACGAGCAAGATCTAACCTCTTGACCACCAATGGTCGCCATGTTTGCTTCTCATCCTCATCAACCCGTTATATCTTAGGTACACGCGCCTTCCCCACAAAGGGATGTATTTCTTCATCGTATAATAAGCTTACGGGTTTTCTCCTCGGTTAAATCCTTTCCAAGGGAAAAAGCCTTGGTAAGTCTCGAAAACATACAATTGTTGACGAAGAAATAATCTTTACCTTTCGGAAAAGGTAAAAAGAGAGGTTGAATGGGCTCGAGGATGATGGTCCACAAAAGATATTGAGAAGGCATCAGAAGTGCAAAGGAATAAGTAAAGAGAGAGATAGGAAGATGGAGGAGTGATAAGTAAGAGAGAGAAGAAGATTGGAGAGGATTAGTAAGACAAGATGGGTCGAAAGCTCCGGAGGAATATAGAAGAAGATTGGGTTAGCAAAAAAGGAGACTGGCAAAAGAATGAGTTCTCCAAATTTAGAGAGTGGCGCCTTTGGTTAATTCAGCACGTGTATTGTGTATTGCTCTTTTGTTGTTTGCTGGATGCTGAGAGTGCAATCCCAGAAACATTGATTATATTATTCAATTATTCTACAAATCAGATGGCAACCTTAGAAATGTGTACATGAAACCAAAATAAAGGTCATAGTTACAATATTATCTATGAATCAAAAAAGATTTTTCACAATTTTGGTGGGTAGCACAGCATTATAAAGAGCGTCCATCCTTTTTCTTGAGTATTCTTTAGTATTACTCTGATCATGCCGCCACTTGTAGTTTCTTATACAAGGAACGACTCATTTTTCCTCACACCAGGTTGTACAACTATAATGTTACTATGATAAATTGATGTAAATGAGCTTCTTGTTTTATTTTGACGATTTTACTAACGTATTTATAGCTCTAACTAACTACTAACTAGATATAATATACATTCTATCATCCACCAATTCACCATGTTTATCTTTGAATATGTATGTTTTGTTTACCTTCTCATGTCATATGACATGTTGCATACTTGGAGATAAAGAGCTCCAGATAAGCCATCTACTTAATAAGCCAGCTACTTATATTAATGCTGTGTCTGACTTGTCCCATTTATTAGTTTGGTCGTGACGTAATGGATTCTTCGCTTATCTCAATGTTTATTTTCATTAGGATACCGCTCTTTCACTAATTAGCTGGAGAAAGATTCCATCTGAATCTTTATTATTATTAACAGAGCATGTACAATTGTACAATGTCTGAACGACAGAGTATCGATATGAATGTGTGGTGTTGCTGAGATGGACAGAGTTAGAAATATTGAAAGTAAATTATTACTTAAAGTTACTATAGATTGCGGAGTCTAATGTAATGTTGCTTAAACTGACAGGATTAGAAATACTGGAACAAGATGAAGAAGACTTAGTGTTCCTGTAAGAAAAGATAAACAGCAATAGAGGATTTGTTTAAATCTTCTGTTCCTGTTTTCTTTAAATTTTACAGTCGGAAAATCTCAGAAGTTGATTTGACAAGTCTAAAATAAAACACTTCAGAATAGCCATCACCAGAACAGTCATGGGTTTTGCGAACAATAAAAACGAGCAACACTTCACAAAATAATGGAAGACAGCATGATTGGTGACTGTGAGGGTTCAAATCCATACCTCATGAACTTGATAATTTATATGGTCAGTGGTTAACGCATTAGTCTGGTAATCCAGGTAGCGTAGCGATCCGTTTGTTCCGAATCCCACCCACTGCATGAATTTTATAATTAATTTGAGTTTGTGACCACATAATAATAAGACTCTGAGGGTTCAGGTGGTAGAAAATGGTTTAAGCATTAACCTCGCCTGGTGGATACCTTCAACTAAAGATTGTTATTATTATATGGCATGAATATTCAGAACGGCAGTAGGTAAGAGCTACTCAGTTCAAGACAGACCTTGTTGTTGTTGTTGTTGTTAACGCCTGCAACATCATTCCGATTCCAGTTCCAAGGAAGCTGTTACTCCGACGGGGTTGTCTATAGGGACTCAGAAGTGAGGGTGGTAGGTTTTGCCGGACACTGAAACAAATGTTGGACGGTGTGGTCTGTTGTTTTGCGCGTGGGATATTTATCGTCAACTATTGGGTCGATTCTGGATTTGTAGCTCTGCAGACAGAAACGCACCATCCAGATCTTAACTGAGCCTCATTTGAGACATACCAGCTGTCCATGTCTTTTGGTATTCATATTAATTCAGGACATATATTATGTATATATTTATTTATTTTTTCTTTATTTTTTCTTCAATTGCATTGTATTTTAATTTTTAATTATTTGTGTTGTACTTGTACATAATATTTCTTATTAATAAAGTGTAAATAAATAAAAATAACTTCTCTGTTAGTTCTCTCTCAAATCAGGCTAGTTGATGAAACGACTTAAAAGCAAACATAGTACTTCTAATATCTACTTTTATAAAATTGAGTATATCTAAAAGGAATAGAACGATTTTCACAAAAAAAAAAAAAAAAAACATTTTGTGTACTTTTCAGTCTTTTTACTATTTATTCAACTAGATCACTCTTCAACCGATAGTTTTCCTCCGACAAACCCAACACTTCTTTTTCATTAACGTGTATTTATTGCACTAATAAATAATTATTTTAATTATGTGTTTTTCTTCAACTTCTTTCTTCTCAGCTTCCTTTCTCTCAATCTATTTTTTTTTTTTTCTTTCTTTCTGAAAATTGTGTTTTCTTACTGTTTTCAAGCTCTGTATCTTTTCCATTATTTTCCTCTGTTTTGTAATTTATCGCTGTAGAAAACGTAGATTACTGTGTACTGTACTTGTGTTTACTTATCACTTGCTATAAATAAGCTTTCTAGTTTATTTTAATCCTGAAGTGTCTTGTCTGTAATCCTGTTATTGTCTGGTTCTAGATGGTTTTTGGTTTCTGGTTTAAGGATAGGTTATTAAGTGGAAGTGGTTAATTTGACCTATATTGTACTACAGTGCAGTCTTTTGTCAAGGACCTTTGTCTTCCAAGTACATTCAGTATTAAATGGCTTTTGATTGCAATACTCTCTTTTTTATGGTAGTATCTACCTCACGTGATTCACTCTGAACTGCTTATCTTGCGTCTTTTCCTTAGCCTTATGAGAGTCTCCTTTATATCTCACATGGGTTAAAAAAGCACAAAGTATATTTGAGTATTATTTCGAGCTTATTTCACATTATTCACATCATATCTTCTATCATCCAGGTAAACTCATTAAAATAATAAGAAGAAAAAATATCCAATTTAAACATTTTCTACACTTGAAAGGTAATAGAAGAAAGTTCATAACAAACATAACCAGTAAGACAGCAGGCCCGTCGTAAATTTCCAAGTTCAATTTAAAAGTTCCGAGGCGTTCAAAAATAAATTTAAAATTTTATTATTGATAAAGGCAAAGGCGAAAAAGTTTAAATTAACACCGAGCACAAAGTTTTGATTTTATACGAGGAAATAAATTGCGAAGCTCTCGCCTCCTTGGAAACAGTAAAAAAAAATTATTATTTGTTTTTTTTTTACATCGAAATTTCAGACAGGTATAAGTTTGTAATTGTTACCTCATTCAGTCAATTCAACGTTGTGTATTAAAAAAATGTCCTTGAAAATGGTCAGAAGAGCATTTTTTCTCTCTTGGTAATTTGGTTTAGGTAGGGCTATCGGCTACGAAAGCTCTCTGTTACTGCGACCTGTGATAGATCTTTTGTGGCATGCCCATTTTATTCTAAAAGAGATTAAAGTTTTAATATAGCTTAAGATTCTTTTAGGACCGATTTCATTATCTTCTTTAGGTGTTAAAATCAAGCTTGAGAAGTGTTTTAGTCAGGTGTGAGAGGCTGCTCCACATTTACAGATAATGTGTTTTGCTGTCTTTGGGTCCTCTTCACAGATACGGCACTTTGTGTCTTGAGCAATACCCATCTTGTTAAGATGGTAGTTGAGGCTGCAATGGGCTGTTAGAAAGCCAGTAATGATTTCTAAATCCTCTTTTTTCCAGACAGATCATTTCTTTTGCTCTTTTAGGCGAGTGAGTAATAAACATTTTTGCCGGTCTGTGACAGTCAATATTAGACCAATACCTTTCATTTGCTTCTGCCATGGCCTGATTTCCATTTTTAGGTGGCTTTTTGAAACACTACAAAATGGTTCAGGGCCAAAAAAAGGTAATGCGGCACCCTTTTGGGCTACTTTGTCGGCATTTTCATTGCCTACAATGCCTTCATGGCCAGGAACCCATGTAATGATAGTTACATGATTATCCTTTGCTAGAAGCTTGCTGATTATCCTTTGCTTTTCAGACATTCCCAAGTTGGCTTTGGTTCAAAAGAGTAGGAGCTTGGAGCCTTGATAGCTGCTTGGCTGTCTAAAATAATATTGATTTTTTCTCTTAGATAAAAGAAGATTTACTCATAATGAATATGCTGTATAAGTGCAGTATGTGCATGTGACATGCACAGTTGAAATGTGTGGGCAGTTTTGTTGAAATACACCTGTCCATTACTCTCATTGTAAGAAGATGTTTTCCTGAACATGCGTTGTGAAGAATAATATTGAGAATTTATAAATGAAAAATAAAACAAATTATTTATTATTATAATTTTAATTTTTGTAAGTGAAGTATTTTTTTGCAGGAAAACAGAAACAGGAAAAAATAAACTACACTGGAATAGTTAAATTTCACTTCGGCACTGACTCTTACGTCCATTAGGTCATTATCTCATGGCTAAAGTTTCTAATGTCTGCTTTATATGATACTGAAGTTAAAAAAAGGTCTTTAAACTTCAGAGAGACCTATTTTTGTGGACATAATTACATGTCGTATTATGTGTATGTAATATGAACCTTCAGAATGTATATTGCATACATAAAAATGTCTGGTATATCATCTATCCCCCAAAAATACACTTCGTGTGCAAAAGACGCCAAGAAAATAACAATCCCTTGTAAATAGAATTGCCTTGAAAACGATTGCCTAAAAAGGAATTGATATCAAATAAAGGCCAAGTTCTTGTGAACTGGATATTATGTACCCACAAAAGAGTCTCAAGTACATGAATCAAGCTGACGATTGGACATAATATTTCCCATTTTTCTGCTTTTTAACAACGCTAAAATTTAACATCAAAAATCTTGGCAAGTTTGAAACATCAAAAATATGCTTTGAACTTGCCAAGTTTTTTGATGTTAAATTTTAGCGTTGTTAAAAAGCAGAAAAATGGGAAATATCATGTCCAATCGTCAGCTTGATTCATGTACTTGAGACTCTTTTGTGGGTACATAATATCCAGTTCACAAGAACTTGGCCTTTATTTGATATCAATTCCTTTTTAGGCAATCGTTTTCAAGGCAATTCTATTTACAAGGGATTGTTATTTTCTTGGCGTCTTTTGCACACGAAGTGTATTTTTGGGGGATATCAGGTATTTTTGGTTGGTTACATTGTTTGCCATTTGCTAAATTCAACACATGAAATAAAGTAGAACAATTATTTTTTATGAAAATATTGATGGCTTATTTTTTTCTGTCTCACCATCTCTTTACTACAGCCCAATATTTCTAAATTATTGTACCTTGATTTTTTTTTCAAGGTATAATGTGAATACCTAGGACACCTAGGTGCATACAGAATGTTTTGTTGAATAGTGAGTAGTTATTGTATAAGTAACGACTTGATAATTACCAGAGTATAAATAAATTAATGTAATAGAATTCGAAAAGTGAAGTAGGGTAGACTTACTAATAAATAAATGTGTTTCTTTGTATTATTATATCACAATTTTAGTGGGTAGCGCAGAATTATAGGACTTTTCCATAGCTTTAATATCCCAATATCTTATTTTTGACTATGATTCTGCCACTGGTCGCTGCTAATATTAAAGCAGCTACTCATTTTTCGTCACGAGGTATGAGTGGACTCCGAACACCCAAGTACAGAGCAGAAAAAATCCTGCCCCGCTGGGGATCGAACCCAGGTCTCCGTGCGTGCAATGCCTAGCGTGCTAACTCACTCGGCCACTGTGACTACTTATACTTACTAATGCTGCGAAGAGGTCTTGTGCTTCACCACAAATAAATCATACAATAACACAAATCATTGGCGCATTTAACAGGATTTACATTAATATAATAATAATGCTCTAATTGTAACTCAATATTCAAGGGATAGAAGCTTCATTTTAAGTTATTGAGATTTTAGAATTTTCGGGATTTCAAATAAAAATGCTACCCAGTTAAGAGAATATTTTACATCTATTGTTTGGTACAACACGTGCTGGACTGGTTTGACTGGTACCTACAATAAAAGTAAACGAGTTTTTATTTGTCTTTTTTGCAAGAAATGAACAATGTGTTACGTAGGTACCCTTTCGCTAGTGTCTATTTACCTGTGTCTATTTTTTCGAACTCGTAACTTTTTAACCGAACTAAGGTATAGATGATTTTCTTGGAATTGTTTTTACACCTCTACCCGTTTAGGTGTGTATGTGTATTACAGTATTATGCACTGAGATCATATAACATAGAGGGAACATTACCTATCTCGAGCTGAACAAATTTATGCGTCCAACTTTGAACAGCTGATGGTTCCTCTTTCAACAAATCCCGGCCTCTGATTGGTTCAATTTATTTCAATTTTTTGTTTACCTCATGCAGTGGCGGATATCTAAACATCCCTAATTTTTACGTCAGATACCAAGTTATATATAACTAGTGATGTACCGCGGGGTAAATACCCGCGGGAAGGTAAATAAAAATTGGGTATTTACCGGGTATTTACCCCAGGGGTCGGGTAAATTCCCCAAACTGCGTTTTCAAATATTCCTGCCTAAATAAAGTTTTTCTGACTTGAACTCTATAAAATTTCAAGTGGTGGGTAGGAAGCACCTACTTTTTATTATTTGTGATTTAATTTCAATTTAAAAAAATAAGTCTTGTGTTTCTGAATGTGGTTCCTCTATGTTATATGATCTCAGTGGTATTATGTTTTCTTTGTGTCATTATAAAATCCCCATTCAGGTTCTAGGTCAACACAAGAGAACCGGAATCGCTTACACACAATAGTATTGTAATCAAATTAACAATAAAATTTTTGTCGACACTGGGGTTTGAAGACTTCCCGATTGAGTAGGGAGGATCTCACCACAGAGCTAATCGTATAACCTGAATTCACGTGTAAGTTGTGCGAAATTGTTACAGAACTTAAATTGACGAGTCTTGGCTTGCAAGCCTTTGCAATATACTAAAACTAAAGATGACTTTTGCCAGACCTAATTAGGTGCCATCGACGGCGCGTTGAATACATCAATTCTCGTAGGATCACCAATGTTAAGCAAAGTTTAGCGAGGTGAAGACTTCGTGATGCTGGCAATCCAGCCCAACTTAGGCTGGGTGAGGTTAATGTGGGCAGCAGGTTTGTCAGTTTCCTGTTAATGGAGGGTAACACCCCCGTCGTGATATGCAGTTGAAAGCGAAGTTAAACCCACATTAAAAATTTTAAATAGAGGACCCACCTAACTAGGTACCTACCTATAATTATTTTAGTTTTGTAAACATTAAAAATTAAATTATTATTTTCTTAGTTTCAGTAAAATTTCTTACGGTATAATTGTTAATTATATTGAAAGAAAGTTTACTGAATTGTTAATTGATCGATCAATCTTTATAAAAAGCCTTAAAGATATTATATTATGTATTTCATTGAATAATTCACTGACTCACATCTTGAAAATTAAAAAAAAAAAACCAACTAGTCGAAAATAGTACATCTGTATTATCTAAGAACCTAATGGAGGTCGGTGAAAACACCCTACAGCTGAGGAACCAATCAATACCTTAATTTTATTTCATTTACAAGTGTGGTATTCCGAGACTCGGAGAAGACACTCCAATCCAAAATAAAGTTGTGCGCTACCAATGACTTAAGAAGCTTATAACTTAAAAACCGTAAATTTTTCGAAGATGGCTATTCTTACGAGGAATCATCTGCCAAAACTCAGGAATATGTCTTGAAAGTTTCAGTTCGATACAATAAAGCCTTAATAGCGATTCATGTGATTACGTGAAGAGAGGTCGGTGAACGTCAGAAATCAACAAAAAGTGTTATAACTCATAAATGGTTATAATTATATAAAAATTACATAGAATAAAAAAAGCTGTAAATTAGTCAAATAATTAACATACAAAGTTTCAGATTTCTAACATCAGCCACATTTGAGATATGGGCGGTACCGCCAAAGCGCCGCCGAGTGACCGCGGAAGTTTTTTTTTTGTTAAAAACCTCGAGCTCCAAGCATTATGAACTCGTAACCAAAATGTCATAATAATTACTTTAACCATAAGCCCATGGTAAGACGAATGCGGAAAAAAAAAAAAAAATAAAAATAAAGTATGAATTTTTTACTAATTTTGGGGGTGCTCGTAAAAGCGGTTAGGGGTATCAGAAAAAGGTCAAATAAAAAGTAGTCATCTTCTATTCGACGAGGAAAACACGAATATGAAGAAAAAAGATTAAAAAGTTTTATTTAAGAAGGTCAAAATTACAAAAGAAAATACATACGAACTCGGTTTAGCGTAAGTATAGCACGCTCGTTTTGTTTATCTTGGCGTTGCAAAACTAGCGTTTTGCTTGATCTATGAAACAACAGTACTTTAATTATTGTTGTATAATGAGTATATATTTTATTCGTCCTAATAGGTCTCAAATTGTCCATGTTACTTTGATGACGTATGCTTGTGACTCTGTGTTTATGTGATAAGTACATGGTTTCGCCTATCTTTGTATTTATGTTGCGGTGTGCTCAAGCTATGTACATCATGTGGTATTTACCACTCGACATTTGTATGTATGTATGAGGTTTGCACTATGTGATGTTTAAGTAATGTTCCTGTGGTATGCACTACAATCGCATTCTGTGTACCTCTGTCACTTTCGGCAATGTCGGAGATACTAAAAACGGTGTCGAGTTGTCTTATCTAATTAACGCTAATGAAGTACAGTGTGCCATGCAATGCCAAACCATCTGACAGCATTGCTGACCTATATTGCTACATGAGTAAAAGTTGCTTCCAAATGAAAGTGAAAAGGAATTTGGAATGCTATTATTCATGTGCACTGGTAGTCAAGTGGTAAACGCGCTTGTATAGTAGGTAATCCAGGTAACCTAGGAATCCGTTGGTTTGAATCCCACCAAGTGCATGAATTTTTCCTCATTAATTTGAGTTTGTGACCACATGATAATAAGACTCTGAGGGTTAGGAAGTAGATAATGCTTTGAGCATTAACCTCATCTGGTGTTTACCTACTAAAAGTGTTATTAATATTATTATTTGGAATGCTAGAAATGTTTCTTCTGTTTTAGACCTCTAGCTACTGTCTACGGTTTTGGAAAATCCTTCTTACTTATCAGATTATTACTCCTGTTACAAATGATCTCACTTTTAAATACTACATACATATTTGATAAGAAACTTTAGTCATCAGTCATCACTACTGTTTCATTATCAAATTTTATAAACCATTCTGGAGCACTACATCTGACAGCAATCCCGAAATAAATTGCGACTTTAATTGTATACGGTGTAATAAGCCTGAAAACATAACTTATGTAATTATGTTATTTGACGTATGTAATAAAGTCTAACTTGGATTTAAGAGAAATCAAAGGACCGGTTTTGTTTTTTTTATCTTACATAAATCCAGGTTTCTCTTATGAAGAGGTTATTGAGTTATTGTTATTGAGTTATTGACCTGGAGATTGTTATATCTTATATCCAGGTTTCTCTTATAGCCAGGTTCAACACGTAAAAATATAATATATTATTATATTTTGTTTAACATTTACATTACATAATGAAAAAATTCAAAAGGAAGAGAATGCCAAAGGCATTATCACCATCCTTCATCAAACTTTGTTTATCTTTCATTAATTATACCTTTTGACTGCACCTGTACATAAAAAATTGTAAATAAATATTGATCAAAATTGTTAAAAAAAAGTATAATCTACTTGAGATAGTCGGGTAAACTGAATCCGGTGATTAGGGTAAGTAAATCTTATTAGTGTCAAATCCTTGTTCATTTTAGAAATATTTTATGGGAAGGTCTTGAATATCATAAAGTATGTCTCAGTACCTAAACATTATTTCCAGTCATTATTGCAAATATTGTTTTGCATAGAAGTCTGAATTTCATTCTAAATTGCCCGTCCGCACTTGCAGACACTTAAAAGTACCATAAAATGTTCAAAGCACCACTCTTTTCTCCTTCTTTTTCATCATTTTCTTCTTTTTCCTATTTTTTAAGAACATAAAAAGGGAACTTGGAACATTTCTTTTCCAAATTGCAGAATATGTAACACTCAATTATGCTTTTAAAAGCACCTCACAAGTCGCAAGTTCCACTGGAAATAGAGCACAGTAAACACGCGAAGCCCGAGGGTTTTCAAGTTTCTGAAATACTGGAAAATCAAAATTATAAGTCATGAAAAAATTCAACATTTTCTCCACCAAAGGAGCATTTTGTGGAAATGTGAAACGCCAAAGGCTGGCATTGGCAACACTTTTTCTAAAGTACAACAAACTTTTTAATAGAAATCTCTTCTATCAAAAATTACTTTTAAAATGTTACTCATTGTCTTCTTCGTGTTAACTGGCGTTTTTGAAAACCTTCCTTGAATTAAGTAGTTTGATGGTGACGGTCTCCAGAAAACTAGTTGACTCGTCCTGAACCACACATTCATAAAATATGAAAAACCATCATGAAAACATGGGCTTTTTCTTTATAAGCCATTAAATCCTCGGGAAAACTACAAGCTTGCGGACCTAGCTTTGACTTGCATATCTATTAAAATTGTTAGAAACAACTTTCATCCGTATTTAATCAGAACATAGTAGATTTTTGGTGGTTGCAATCAGATATCCACCTCCACCTAGTTTAAAACTTTCTTGATGATTGCTAATCTCTATATATAAAACAGAGAAAAGGACTACCTACCTACCTATGTTTGTTTGTTTGTTTGTTTGTCTGGAGTTGTTTAGCCAAAACGGTAAGAGATAGCGAAAAATGTCTCAGAATTGACCCCCCCAAAACCACTATCGCTTTGTCCAGAAAAATTATAAAAAGTTCAAAAAGGCATTGCTGTCCAGCAGTAGTAAATTTGAAATTTAGTCCCGTTGCAAAGCACGGGCAAACGGCTAGTATAACCTAAAATATCTGCAATCTAAAATATTGAGTACAAGGCGTCTAGCAGAACGAGCTTACTTAAATCTAACCTACTTTCTAGATTTATTTGCGAATTCAAACGACATTATACCAATTAGCGAAAGATAGAAACATACTTGAGCAATGACAAAGATGTTATGAACCATGCGTCTGATGGTTATATTGATATCGTCATGAACAAAATTCAACAAATTGTTACCTATTCTTTCATTTGGTGGTTATACTAGCAATAGCAATGACATCACAGCAGAGTTTTAAAGGAGGAGGTGGTGTATAGGAGATTGCAACCAACAAAAATCCACTATGTTCTGATTAAATACCCATATGATCAAAATGCCATAATACTGCATCTAATTTTTTTGAATGGATGTGGATAAACAACCACAAAATTTCAATACCTGCTTCTCACTTTTATCAAAAATGCTGTACTGCAAGTCAAGTAGTTAACGCGCTAGTCTGGTTATTCATGTAGCGTAGGGATCCGTTGGTTCGAATTCAAACCCAGTGCATGAATTTTTTCTGATTAATTTGATTTTGTGACCACAGAATCATAAGATTATGAGGGTTAGGTGTTAGAAAAACGTTTTGATCAGTAACCTGGCCTGGTGGTTAGCTAGATATGGTTTTGCTGTAGCGGCATATGGTATTGAAATTTGGTTTTAACTGAACAGAGCCCCACCATTTTGTATAATTATGTAAATACGTATATCACAAATTCTTATGATAACGTGCAACTTGTAAGTGTTGACGTTCGTTATCTGTTTTGACGTTCGTTATACTCACACTGTTCACTAGGGTAAAATCTAGTGTTCGTCTACAGATTTTACCACCTCTCCTAAAAAAAAAAAATCCAAGATGACTAACCTACATTACCTGGAAGACCACAGCATAGTCAGAAATTGATATACATTAATGTACTACATGATATATTATGTATTAGTTTGAATTCCACCACCACAGGATTTGTGATTGTAAAATATCACCCAGACTATCAAGACAAATTACAGCTTTCCGTTTTCTAATTCAAATTCGCACACAACACGCTGACTATATCGTAATGGTGTGAGCAAAACAAATGCAAGAAACATTCAGAAACAGGAAATAATTTAACTTTTTTTCTTCCTTTTAGAAGAGAAACAGAATAAATGAAAACTAGGAAAAACAAAATAATTGTAACCGTCACGAATGAAATTATTTGGGAGCTTTTTTTTCTTAGAATTATTTTGAAATGAACATACTGCAGGTATTGCTGTTTATTCTGCCTCTTCGGTCTCGGGCAAAATTATTTGACAAAATTGAGTCATTTCATAGCATTAATTTTCCGTCTAAAAGAATACGCAAAATCTGGAATGGTATTGATGTAAAGATAAAGTGCCCTGAAGTAATGCGAAAGCGGTTCCGGGGCGCAATTAATTTTCAAACAAAAAAAAAACTTCCACAGGGGTATTACAAAAACGTCTATTCATTCGGCCTGTAATGAGTACATTAAATAAAACGTCAATATGACATTACTATTCAGATGTAAATTACCAACATTATTAATGTGTTAGAAGAAATTAGATTTTACCAAGAAACTTCAGGATCCTCCAGTATGGTAAATTCATCTCTTTTTACCTAAGTAATTACTTCAGATAAATTTCTAATATTAGGAATCGGAATTATATTATTTTGTCTTCTTCAAACCTTAAATACATTGTGTGGACTAAACGGGGTCAATACAAAATTTCCAATGTCAACTCAAGACATTCGGATATATTTTACAGTCATATCTACCTATAGCCAAGCCGTGAAGAAAACACACTGTATTGGTAAATATGCCAAATTTCACAAACTTTGTCATAAAACAAAACTTGATCTTCAAGAGAATGCCAAAGGCAATATCACCACCCTCGATCATGCTTTGTTTACTAATACATTATTATACCTGTTCACTGTACTTATATAAACAATGTAAATAAAGTTTGATCGAAAACGTTTAATAATAATAATGGGAAATTTTTTCTATCCAGCCAAATGTTTAGGAAATCACACTGTCAATATAAGATTCCAAACATTTACATTGTCCAAAAAAAAAGTTGATTTTCAGTTCTTGAAGTCGACCCCGTTGGGTTGGGAGACTTGAATACACAAAGGTCCCGAAGATTCCCGGATAATACCGTATAATTTACGAAGGAGAACTGTGACTATTATACCAGAAAGTACATTCTCCGCTACTGTAATTGTTTTTAATGGATTTTCCTATATAAAAAGCCCGGGGAGGAAAAGAGGGGGGGAGGGGGGGAGTTTATGAACCTTTTAGTGGCAGAGCACCGGGAGTTTTGTGGCGGCAATCATATTTATACAGGATGGTCCGGGAGACATAGGGGTGATGCTATATTTGCGTTCATCGCACCAGAGTGTGTCACAATTTGACTATTTGATAGCTATGTCTTCATCGCAAGAGCTTTGTCACAGCTGGGAGCAATAATGAACGCAAAAGGTTACAAGTTTGCCGCCTTATCGATCAAGCTACTGTGGTCAGTTTTCATATCGGAGTATCGCATATTTCAGGATGAACTTTTCCTCAACAGAATAAAGCACTGGGTTCTAGCCTTATTTAGGCTGTGTCTGGTAATTACCTTCGGGTTTGGCCTTAATGAAGTTTGTCCCGGTAGCTTAGTGGTAAAGGCAGCACTCTGTGAATTCAGAGTTTCCAGAAATAATAGTGAGTTCGAAACCCAGCCGGGACATGACATGACTCCCAATTGAGATTTTGGCCACATAATAAAACGTCTTGGGCTTACTCCTGATATTAATGGAACTCATTTGTCTTAGTCAGGCAGTATAAATAAGACGATTTTTTATAATAAAGAAAAGATGGAGCAATTAAAAAATATTAAAAAAAAAGAGCAAAAAAAAAAAAATAATAACACTCTCAGTGGAAGGTAACCACCAGGCGAGGGTAATGCTCAAAGCATTGTCTACCCCCTAACCCTAAGAGTCTTAATATTATGCGGTCACAAACTCAAATAATTAAAAGGAAAAATTCATGCACTGGGTGGGATTCGAACCCACGGATCCCTACGCTACCTGGATTACTAGACTAGTGCGTTAACCACTTCACAACCTATGGTACCCTAGACTCTAGAAGTTCCTGGAGTTCGTGGCCCACCCTGTAGGGTTTTATGATAGTTTTTGTTTTCTGCAAGAACTAAGGAAACATAACAGAAGTTGTATAATGTTGATACTAGTGGAGGAAGGATAATGTTACCCTTAGCTTTTGAGATAGTTTTACTGAAAACATACTGTTCTATTGAAAAAGCATAAATGGTATTATTATTATATTGTTCGTTTTTTTATGGTAACGACTATAAAAACTTTATAATAACTTTTTTCTTTAAAAACATCTTTATCTTTTTTTAAAAAAATATTATTTTAATTACAATCATTATCGTATCCTTTACTTCCCTTATATGACTTATATCCTTTACTTCCCTTATATGTCCATCCCGGTAGCTCAGTGGTAAAGGCGGCGGTCTGGTAATCCAGAGGTCGAGGGTTCGAATTCCAGCCGGGACATGACATTTTATCCTCCCATTTAAGATTAAATATATTCCGGTTTGACTGCACAGTGCATCACATGCACAATAGAATATGACGCTGACAAAACACTGGCAGCATTCCCTTTCTAGATAGTCAAACTATTTAATGATTCTATTTTTCTTAATAATGTTAATCATGTTTAATTTTGAAACATACAGATGAAACGTTTTTTTGTCAAACTGGATTTACATACTTTTACTCTGGACTGACGTGTCCTCGACTTATGTGGCAAGATGATCTGCCTTATACAGAAGAAGCAGGCATTCATAATTATCATTAAGTACATAGAAGGGGTATATATACAATTATATACCCCATCTGTATACCCCCTTGACAAACATACATAAAGTATATACAAATGATATACACGAATCCCTGAAAACCCAAGGCCTGAGTCCCTGGGGAGAACATAGATGAGATTAGGCTGGGAGAGAATCAGAGAGATAATTATGAAGAATACAAGTAAAAGATTGGAAGGGAGAAAGAGAGAAGAGGAAGAGAGAGAATAGGGGGAGAGAGAGAGAGAGAGAGAGATAATTATGAAGGATACGATCAAGAAAGAAAGAACGGGAGATAGAGAAAGAGACAGGGGAAGAGAGAGAGAAGGAGAGAAGAGGAGGGAGATAATACGACGAAGAAGAAAGAAATAGAGATTAAGTGAGGGAGGGGGGAGAGAGAGATAGAGAGAGAGAGATAGAGAGAGAGAGAGGGAGAGAGGGAGAAAGAGAGAGAGAGAGGGAGAAAGAGAGAGAGAGAGAGAGAGAGGGAGATAATTATGAAGAATACAATGAAGAAAGATAGATGGAGGGAGAACTGGAGGGAGAAAGAAAGAGAGAAGAGGAGGGTTGTAATTATACAGAATACAAGGAGAACATTAGGGGAAAGAGAGAGAGAGCAAAAATTATTACGAAGAAGTTTAGTGAGAGGGAGAAAGAAGGAAGGAGAGAAAAAGATAAGAAAGGATTGAGAGAAAGAAGGAGGAAAGGAAAGAGCGGTAACTATGAAGAATAAGAGGAAGAGTCAAAGGCCCATGGCGGAACAAAAAGAGAAACAGAGGGAGATAATTATCAACAATACGGGAACTATATCCTGTGATTCTTTAAAAGCCCAGGCAAATTAGTGCTAAAATGGGGTCTAGCGGCAAAAAATTGCTCAATAGCTGGAAATCGTTTTAAACCCTTAGAGGGATCCTGAATAATAGGTATATGAGTTTGCGACGGATTTTAGGTTGTGCTTCCGAGTTTAGGGCCTAAATAGTGCAAATTTTTTGCACTTTTTTTAAAATTGCGCTTATAACTCAAAAGTTATTTATTTTACAGAAAATTTTACTCAGTTCTTATCGAAGGAACATAAAATTGTGCGTCTTATGGCGTTTGAATCATTAAAATAAGTTTAGCCG
This sequence comes from Bactericera cockerelli, assembly GCA_024516035.1. NCBI lineage: Eukaryota > Metazoa > Arthropoda > Insecta > Hemiptera > Triozidae > Bactericera > Bactericera cockerelli. Next base: position 6,292,073 of record CM044958.1, on the reverse strand, counting down.
TTCAGCCGCAATCGCTCCTCAAAGTTGGGCAATTTTTTCAAACATAGCTCAAAATTTGAAATTTCCCAACTTTTAACGCCTGTAAGTCAAAAAGGACTGCACCAATTGATTTTTTTAATAGAATCAAACTTGTAGGAAATATAAATCTAAATTGAAATTCTTTTTGAAATTTGAAATTTGCTCACTCCAGTGCTGAGATGATTTTTAAACCAAAAGAGTCCCTAGCGCCAAATTTCCGCTAAAGCAATGCAGTGCAAGAAACTTCATCTGAACTCTAAACTTATCACATTCTCACAACTTTTCAAGCAAAACTGAACGTAATCTACTGAATTCAGTCGAATAGGTAATTTAAAATATTGAGAAACTTGCACTAAATTTTACTAAAATCTGTTTACTGAACATGTGATTTGAAGACAGCAGGCACACTATAGTCTGCCTGCTCTGCTTCTACTGTGGAAAAGATGCCTCTGAAAGCTTCAAGGCTAAAGAGAAAAAGCTTCCTCCTCATAGGCGTGAAACAGTGCGTGAAATTCAGACTCAAGAAATAATGCAAAAAATTAAAGGTTCTGCAATTGCCAGAGGAGATGAAATGGGGGCGGTTTTATTGCGTAGGATGGCAACTGAATCAGACCTCGTAGCCGCTGAAGGCAAGTACCACGATTCTTGTCGTGGTATGGTCTTTAATTCACGCCCATCTATGGATCCTGATGCAGCTCAAGGTATAACTGGACGAAGGGAGAGCTCGCTCAAACTGGTCACTAGTGGGATTGATTTCACCTTCAGTATGGAGGTGATTTCCTCACGACCTCTTGTCACACGGCTTCCGTTACCAAAATTCAAATTCAAGGAGCTCGCTTCTACTGTGGAAAAGATATGGAGGTTCTGGGTATTAACGACTTCTTAAGAGGAAGCACTGAATACCCCCCCATGGCATAGAACGTATCATGGCCATCAATGGTATCCATGTTTATATCGGCGTTGTCATATACGAATTGAGTGAATGAATTTTTAGTGATGATATGGACATGATACGTTCCATGCCATGGGAGGGTTAGTACCTAGAACCTCCATACTGAAGGTGAAATCAATCCCACTAGTGACCAGTTTAAGCGAACTCTCCCTTCGTCCAGTTATACCTTGAGCTGCATCAGGATCCATAGATGGGCGTGCATTAAAGACCATACCACTACAAGAATCGTGGTACTTCCCTTCAGCGGCTACGAGGTCTGATTCAGTTGCCATCCTACGCAATACCACCGCCCCCATTTCATCTCCTCTGGCAATTGCAGAACCTTTAATTTTTTGCATTATTTCTTGAGTCTGAATTTCACGCACTGTCTCACGTCTATGAGGAGGAAGCTTTTTCTGTTTAGCCTTGAAGCTTTCAGAGGCATCTTTTCCACAGTAGAAGCAAAGCTCCTTGAAGTTGAATTTTGGTATTTCCTCACGGCCTCTTGTCACACGGCTTCCGTTTCTTGCTTCTTTTTCGGCCTTTACAATGTTTGACTCCTTCGTGTACACACCTTTGCGACACTTCTCGTGAAGTATAACAGATCTCTGAGTCTGTAACCACGTGTGATGCCCATCATTTCTCCTCCTGCTGTCCTCAATGAACGTTCGAAGTGACTTTTCCTTTAATATGTTGTAGTCACTGTGGCCGAAAGAGTTAGCGCGCTAGGCATTGCACGCATAGTGACCTGGGTTCAATTCCCAGCGGGGTAGGATTTTTTCTGCTCTGTACTTGGATGTTCGGGGTCCACTCATACTTCGTGAGTCGTGAGGAAAAAAGAGTAGCTCCTTTGATGTGTAGCAGCGACCAGTGGTAGAATCATAGGCACACAAATAATACAAGATATTGTAAATTAAACTGGCAAAGTCCTATGATTCTGCGCTACCCACGAAAATTGTGACATAATAACACAAAGAAAAAGCATTGTTATTATTATATTATTAATATTCCTTCTTGCACAATGTTCCCGCATATAAAACAAGTTACATCCTCCATAGTGTGCCTGCTGTCTTCAAATCACATGTTCAGTAAACAGATCTTAGTAAAATTCAGTGCAAGTTTCTCAATATTTTAAATTACCTATTCGACTGAATTCAGTAGATTACGTTCAGTTTTGCTTGAAAAGTTGTGAGAATGTGATAAGTTTAGAGTTCAGATGAAGTTTCTTGCACTGCACTGCTTTAGCGGAAATTTGGCGCTAGGGACTCTTTTGGTTTAAAAATCATATCTCAGCACTGGAGTGAGCAAATTTCAAATTTCAAAAAGAATTTCAATTTAAAATTATATTTTCTACAAGTTTGATTCTATTAAAAAAATCAATTGGTGCAGTCCTTTTTGACTTACAGGCGTTAAAAGTTGGGAAATTTCAAATTTTGAGCTATGTTTGAAAAAATTGCCCAACTTTGAGGAGCGATTGCGGCTGAACGGCTAAACTTATTTTAATGATTCAAACGCCATAAGACGCACAATTTTATGTTCCTTCGATAAGAACTGAGTAAAATTTTCTGTAAAATAAATAACTTTTGAGTTATAAGCGCAATTTTAAAAAAAGTGCAAAAAATTTGCACTATTAAGGCCCTAAACTCGGAAGCACAACCTAAAATCCGTCGCAAACTCATATACCCATTATTCAGGACCCCTTTAAGGGTTTAAAACGATTTCCAGCTATTGAGCAATTTTTTGCCGCTAGAGCACTAATTTGCCTGGGCTATAAGATGTAACATCTTTTTCATCTAGTTCTCTTATATCCAAGTTTCTATTACTTCTATTTCTTTTATATCCAGGTTTCTCTTACATCCAGTTCACATGTTTCAAGGTTTGACTGTACAAGGTCTTAGTATGGTTTCTTATATTTAGATGGTCCGGTCTCTTTGAATTTGCTCCTTCCTTGATTAATATTCCCAGGAAAACTAACTGTCCACTGAAATCCAAGAAGTGTTCACTTTCTTTCCACGTGAAGCTCAAAGCTTTTGTTTGGCAACATGGCTTTTCTTCTGCTTCGTGAAAGTTTGTAAGAATTTTACATTGAAAATGCTCCACTTATATGGGAAGACTGTAGAAAGAGTAGGAAGAGATAACAGAGAAAAAGACGAGAAAAAGAGGAGGAGGAGAAGGGAGGAGCCTTGGAGAAAGAAGAAAAGTACTGAAGGAGTAGGAAGATAAAATAATAATATCGCCTTATTTAAGACTACTAAAGTACCATTATTCCAGCAGTAAGCCCAAGACATATTATTAGGTGATAACGCAAATGGGAGGATAACTTGTCATGTCCCGGTCGGGTTTCGAACCCACGACCTCTGGAAACTTTGGATTCACAGAGTGCCGCCTTTACCACTGAACTACCGGGACGGACTAGATAAAAAAGAGATAAAGAGGTGGGTTAGAGGAAAAGAGCCGTTGCAAAAGAGAAGATGACTAGGGCAGAAGAGAAAGAGAAGAGACAAAAGTAGTTGCGGAGGGAAATAGAAGAGAAGTAAAGAGAGAGAATAATTACATACTATTTGATTAGTTGTGTCAACACTTCGGTTTCCATAGCGACGTCGACCACATTGTGATTGTGAGGGATATTTAAATCAATCCTGTAGCATTATCCTTTACAATTTACATTGTTTTATGCTGCTTAAATTGACAATAATGATGAGTACAACATAATCATTATACTAATGAATAGCACACTCAATAACCTAGGGTACGCGGAACCTGTAGCTCGTTTTTAAGTTTAATAGGTTTGGAATTTTAGTAAATTTGTGAATTACAAGAATCAACATTGTGATTAACTGAATATTAGATTTGGTACGACTAAAAATGTAATTAAATCTCATGTTTTTAGTGTATATAACATAAAACAAAATGTTTGCACACTAAAATAAATATGAAAAAGAAAAATTGATACGATTATTTTACTCAAGTACTAGTATTCCGATTTTCACCTCGCAAATTATAATTATAATATCAAAATTCAATATGGATAAAACGTAAGACTTTTCTAACTCACTTTGTCGCCACTTGTTATCTATAAAAAGAGCTACACATTGTTCCTCACAGGTAATGACTTGGTACGAGTGAATTCCGGACATCCAAACTGAATAGAAAAAATCCTATCCAGCTGAGGATTAAACCCAAATCACCTACGTACAAGTCGAGAGTGCTTCTCACTCGGTCACAGTGATTACAAAATGTGTCCAAACTCATAAACAAAATGCGAGGCAATGATACCTCCTGAAACATGACTCGTAAAAAACACCAAAAAACACGATAAATATTATTTATCACAAGACTCGTAAAAGACATCAATGCCAGTTTATCACCAGAAATGTATTTGGGCGAGGGAGTAATCAGTCATTTACAGACAAAAAAATTGGACACACAGTAGGACACCTCGATGTAACCGGAGAAGCACAGTTGCAGGAACAGCAGTCATAAACAAAACAAGAGGAATAACAGATGCAAATGACCAAACCGGTAGATCACCTCAATAAAACGAAGAACAACAAGACCATGATGATATTGAGTATAATGATGTTGATGGAATTGATACTAATGGAAAAGAAAAAAAAAAAACAAAACAAAAAGAAACTCTGTTAACCTGTGGAAATAAAATTGCTGAGTGGAAATAAATTGGCGAATTCTCATAAAAGACGTATTTCACCAATCACGCTGGTTTGGTTTCGGGTTGCCAAAATTCATCGTGTGCCAAAATCCTGTTAGGTTAAGACCAAATGATTCCAACTTTCGCCCACACTCATCCAGCTGCGCCTGTTGGAGATGTTTTAATTAATACTAGTGGTTTATTTATGACATTCATTTGTGACGTTGATAATAAAGAACTGCTCGTTGTGAACGTAGGAATTTTGATGAGACTGTCTGGGAGTTTCAGTTGTTTTGAAAAAGTGATCTCTTAAAAAAACTTTAGTGATCGTAGGATGAAGCTCTCTGGCGAATTTTGTTAGATGATGAAAAGTGTTTCCTGTCAGTGCCCTTATTTGTTATTGCTAAACGTCTCTTATCTGGCAATTCTGGCATATTCGAAGTTAGTGTGCTTTTGAAAGCTTGTCCAACTACTTTCTAATCGTTGCAAGTTGATTTTAACTTGCCTTTAATTGTTTACCTTTAAGAAAGAGGCCCTTGGCAATTCGGTGGTCAGTCCATGGATTCATAACATCTTGATCCTAAATGAAATATCAGTGTGTATAGCTTTCGGTGAAATTGCCGGTCAGCCTTGGCTGATAACGTACCTATTGTCTTTTGTATTGTCTTTTGTACATATAATTTTGATGTAAATAAATTATGATTTAGTAAAAAAAAAAAAAAAAAAAAAAAAAAAAACCTGGACAGCTGTTCCGAGCTTATTTGCTCTCATCACCAGGCAATAATTCCGAATATCCATGCCATCAACTCACCTCACTATTTTAATCAGTATAAACAGAAAAGTGAGAAGTTGTACTAGATGTACATGAATATCAGAACATACCTGGACAGCTGTTAAGAAATGAAAACTCGAAAATAATTTATGTTTTTGTAAACATAAATTATAAGTTACTTTAATTATATGAAAATAACAACAATCCGAAATACTTTGTTTGCTGGTCAATCTTTTATAACTCAATCCTGAAAAGTTACACATAAAGTGAATAGAAAAGGTAATGAAAGAATGAAAGTCAAAGGTCAGTTAAAAAGTACCTACATACTCTTATGGTAGAGACTCCCCCCCCCCCTTTCATCCAAGCAAAAAAAAAACGTCATAAATTCTTATAAATGTGGTAATACAAAGTGTTTAAATCATAACATTATGGAACAAGAGAGAGGGTACGAAGACAGAATGAGGGAGAAAGATAAATAAATAGTTAATTTACAAACAAAGAACGATGAGGTGAGATAAAAAAGTAAGAGAGAAAAAGAAAAGAGAGGAAACACTGAGAAGAGACAGATGAGAATAGAAGAAGAAACACAATGAAAAATAGAGACAGAATAGTATTAAAAGTCCTGAAAAGAGAAAAAAATTAAATTGATGTTACAGAGATGAATAAAATAAAAGGGATTGATAAAGAAAGAGAAAGGAAAAGAAATAAATAGAGGAAAGAAAAAAGGGAAGGAAGAGATGGAAAGAAACAATGTACAAATAATATAATATACGATTCGAGGATCAAAGAACAAAGAGAAAAAGAGGCTTATGGTTGAAAGAATTGAGGTAGAACTTGAGGTACAGACAAAATTGTAACATAATGGCCAAACATATGAAGAGGATCATAACTTCTCATATGTCTGGTCTGGTGTGTAGGTAGCCGTCACAATTCGTCAGTACAAATAACAATAGATGTCAGAGGACAAAAGGTCTACAACCCCAACTCCCTGCTCAGCTGAATCTCTCTCTTTTCTCCTTATCTTCTCATATTTTCGTTCTACTCTTTTTATATTCCGTTTGCTTCTCTCTCATTTGTCAAAAAAAATCTCGGCAAAAAATATGTTTTCCTTCTAGTATCCTTTTCATTGACTTTTTCTCTTTTTTTTTTCCTCTTTCAATTTCCAGATCTCTCCGTCTATATCTACTATCAGGTTTAGAACTATCTTACCAGGGCTTACCTTTTACTTTGTGACGATTTCTAATCTTAGAAATCGAAAATATTGTGTTCGTTTTTGTATAAAAAAAATGCTCTGATTTAAAAAAAAAATCATATATCTTGGACATGTCGTAAGCTGCTGAGCAACTATGGTTTTGTGTCGGTCCGTCTGACTGTGAGAGTAAAGAGTATCTTTAGTGTCATTCTTGAAGGATAAACAGATTATTTCATGAACAAAATTTGAAATCCTATTATTAGAATTGAAAACTACAAAGAGTCAAAGACCCTTTCCATAATTCAACCTCATCATCTTCATCTCTGACCTTATCCGTCTCATTCCCATTTTGTTCAACACAATTTTCCTTTTAACATTTTTGTCATCAAGCCTCTCTCCATCTTCTCCACATCCATCAAGTCTGGAAGGGGCAATGTCTAATGTGTCACTTTTGACTAAATGGGCCTTTGTTTTGACTTTTGTGTTTGGCTCTTTCCACAGTCACCTCTACTTTTAACTTTGTGGGCTGGGTGAGAGTTTTTCCACAGAAATGTTGATGAGATTTTTGTATTATTAATTGTTTTCTTTTTGAGCAACAGTATGTTTTTTTTTTTCTGTTACTTTCTTGTTTTCATTGTTGTTCTTGTTGTAAAAGTTTCATCACTCTTTCCTATTTTTTTTCCAGATGGAAAGTCCCTGAACTTTTCCATTTGAAAAGGGACATTCCAGAGTTCTAGAGGAGTGGAGTTTCTGGGGTTTGATGGACATTTGCACATGTTTCATCATGACCTCTATTTTGTTAGCTTTTGTTGGAAAGTGGACAGTAGGACACTTGTGTTGGATGTTTGTATCTTTTCGGGATTGTTATAAGGAATATACATATTAGATATTCCGAATCTGGGTTTTCATAATTTTGTCTCGGTCTAACAAGATGAATATCTTTCTTAGGTGCCGGAGTTAGTGGTAGTGTTTTCGTTAGGATTCATTTTGCTGATGGTCATTTTTAATCCTCATGTTATTGCTAATTTTACTCAATCCATCCCTTGGATATAAATGTACCTTTAAGTATTTTTTCTGATCTTGTTGTATTTTTTTCCGGATTTTTTGTTTAGGTGGTGGTTTCAACTTTAAGAATACTCTAGATGTTTTCACTATATTTTCATATTAAATTTATTGTAGAAGATACATTGGTACCAACATTACATGTTCCCTCATCTCGTTTCCCACACCATCTGACAGACAGTTTTAGATACAGTTCTCTCTCTCCCTCTTCTGTTTATTTTTAACCTTCTTTCTCTCTCTCTTTCTTTTTAACACTTTTTCTCGACATAAATCCCAACTGACTTAAGAGCAATTTTAAAATTACACAGAAAAAGAGGTGGGATAAACAGAAGCAAAGAGGGGCGAAGTAGAAAACTTTACGTCTTTTTTCCTAGGATAAATTCAAAACTCGAGGTGAAATAGAGACTTGCTTTTTAAACAAACTTTAAAGTTAAAACTGTCTTCTGAGTGTGGTTTACACGAGTGTGTTATAGGGTGCATTGTAAATTTAATATACACATTCAATCAAGTTCTATTTACAGTAAGAGTATATACAAGGAAAATTTACTAAATGAAATTATAGAAAACAAAACTTGATCAAGGGTAGTTCTAATGCTAACGGCATACTCTTCCAAGATTTTTCATTAATTTTAGGATATATTAATATCTTTTATATATTATATATATAAGGTTTATAAAAGCATTGTATTTGGTCGTTTTTTTTTTAATTTCAAAACCGATGATTACACCACTTATTTTAGTACCTAATTAGAACTCACTTCAGAAGTTCGTAATGGCTCGATCGATAGTAGACGGCGGACTTGTACTCTGAAGGTCGGCGGTTCGAGTCCCTTGTTTGGCGAATTTCGTTTAGTTAGAAGATTTTAGAGATGTTGTGACATCACATTGTGATTAAAACAATAATAATAAGTAGTACCGTTTTAGAAGTTTATGAAATTTACAAACAAACGCCGTGTTTTTCTTTTGGATAGAAAAAAAACTCTAGGTTCGGTATTTCCAAATATTTCCATTTTCTTCCAAGTTTAGCTTTCCCACTATGCGTGACAGGAAAATGCGTTTCGATACTTTTAAAGACAAACAATATAAAATGTTCGCACACTATAATAAATGAAAAAAAAAACAAAAAAAAAAAAAAAGATAAACAATGGAAAAATGAAAACTTAACCTATAAAAGTAGTGGAAGCAAAAGTTTTATAAATCCATTTTGGTTAACCAAACTGGAAGACGATTTTCCCTCTTCCAAAAGAAAAATTATTTTCTTCCTGTTCGTCCATTTTGTTTCATTTGAATCCACTTTGGTTAGATCTGCAATCTGCTGTCTTGTTTATTATTATTATTATAATTACAGGAATTTTTTGTGATAATTCATGTGATATTGTTTATCAACAGAGTGATGTCACACTATTTATACCTCCCTTAATGAATTATTTATCCGTACCAAGTGCTCGAACCACTGATCTACAGGTTATGAGTGAAGTCATTTCCTTGACGTGTGAGCTACAAAATTCTGTTTCGTGTTTCCCTAAACCATTCTGTATATTTAGCTATGTGACCACAGAAGAAAAGCTCACAATTATACCCCACTCTGTTCAGTGTACATGTCAAGGAGTCTAACCATTTGTCTGTCATGATCAAAATACTGGGTGGTATTGTAATTTTCATACAGAAGAGAGACCAACCTCCCTATATCTATGAAATATCTTTTTGACTGCTGGAGTAAAGGAAAATTTTAGGGCCACATTATAAAACAGGATTAAAGTTAGGCTAAGACACGCCCTAAAGTCGAAATTTGAACCAATCACAGCGCACTATAGCCCGAGATAAGAGATAAGGGATCGTGTCAACTTTGATTAAATCTAATCTTGTTTTACAATTGGGCCTTTTTATGAAACAGGATTAGATTCAATCTAAGTAGACACTGAAAATTAACTCAGGCCATCAGCTGACTATTGTGAGCTGTGATTGGTTGGAATTTCTTCTAAGGGACGTGTTAAGGGATGGAATTTCACTAGGAATAAATCAAAACCTGTTTCATAATTAGTCTTACCATTGTCAGTGTTCGGAGTTCTTGGGTTCAATGCTTGGTTTGGGAAAAAATATTCCGTCAGATAATTTAGCTACGTATCAAGTAAAAACACATGATGATGGCATCTTCAGTCCAAACCAGGCTGGATGAGGTTATTGTGGGGCATATGATAAAGAACCTTATGTATGCATAATCACATCTCCTATTGAATTGATTTGTGAGTTTTCTTTATCAAAAAATGTGTTCTTCAAGTAACTTAAGGAATTTTATTACATTTTCACTATTTTCAGAATTTCAGCTGAACTCAACCTCCTCATCTTGAGTATTAAGTTAAGAAAGTAAATGGAGAAATGCATTCAGAAAATAAATATAGCTACCTAAGTTAATAATATAAATTTAAAAAGAAGCTTACTGCTTTAATAATATGTTGAAATGTTCCAAGTACCTGACTTATAATTAAATTCAAAACTTAATACCCACATACTTAGATGTAGCTTGCGCTTTTAATTTCTCCGACTTTTCCGAATAAATTTCATTTCATGTAGGTAAATACATGTACATTTATAATTCTATAATGTATATTGTTATGTATTAGTATGAGCAGTGAGTACCTCAATTGTAATAGTCGTAAATATAATCAAAATAAATTTTAATTATATTGAAGCGCGCGAATAGATCAGTGGTTAAGCACCTCGCTTTACTAAATCCACTCTGAAACCAGGGCCGCGATCGACCTCTAGTTGACAAGACCGACGGCTTAACCATTCAACCTACTGAGGTCGGTAATGTTTTTTTTTTTTTTTTTTTTTTTTTTTAAAGATGAGTGTTTCACAAAAAAAATTATTTCGTAGTCTTGAAACAGGAGCTACTGTAGACGCTTGTGGTCTGTGTTGTAGCCTACCCGAGTGCCCATCCCGTATGCGGAGTATGCCTCCCCTCTGATGGGCGAGAAGTGACACAATACTTCCCATTTAGGTGCTGGGTCAACACGAGCGCACCGGAAGGTATTCTTTAACAAAGAACTGTAACCAAATTATGAATACAAATTCTTGCTATTCGTGCGCTCTATGTATTTCAGGAAACACGGGCTGTTACTAGAAAAAAAATTTACCCTGCCAAGAATCAACCTGAAACATTTTGAACATTTTTTTAAAAGAGAAATGAAAATTTAATTACCAAATAAAGTTTATTTGTGAATTGAAGAGTAAGAATAAGAGGTAACTCTACTCTTTTGAAAATGAATTTAGAGCACTTCTTTGTACTTCCTCCCTGGAGGAACACTCCTAACTTGTTATGAACTTCATTCTCCTGAAGACTTTTAAAAATGGAATAATTTTTGTGAACTTAATTTTGAGAACGGAAATTTAATACTTTGGTGGGTACTTCGCTAGAGAATTCGCCAAATTTTGGCAAAAAGGAAGGGTTTGTGAATTGGTAAGCAGATATTTCATTGAAATGAATTAGCAGTAGAAGATGATCCGGGTCCGTGAGATAGGCATACTCGAAGATACCTATATCATGGTGGTGAGAAGATTGTATGGACGCCCAGATCCAAGGTCTAGGCTCCTTTCATATCCATTGATTCCATTAGGTTTTAACGGGAGGCACCGTTTTCCGTCCCATTTACCTTTTTTTCACCTTATTCCGTCCCGTCGATTCCGTACCGTCAATATTTTAACACCTAATTCCGTCCGGTCATCGTAAGGGTTCAATACACATCTCACTTTGAGATGTGTAATAAAGCCATACGATAAATAAAAAAAAAGGGTTCAATACCCGATTCCGTCCCATATGTTCCGTCCTATATACATAAATAAATATATAAATTCAACATTTTTCATCAGTTTATTTTCAATCACGTAAAATAAAAAAATAAAGGCCATGCCTAGGGTTCATAGTATGGTTAGGTAAAATACAATGAAGGCCATGCCTTGAGGTTATAGTAGGGTTAGGTAAAATACAATGACGGCCATGCCTTGGGTTTATAGTAGGGTTAGGTAAAATACAATGAAGGCCATGCCTTGAGTTTATAGTAGGGTTAGGTAAAATACAATGAAGGCCATGCCTTGAGTTTATAGTAGGGTTAGGTAAAATACAATGACGGCCATGCCTTGGGTTTATAGTAGGGTTAGGTAAAATACAATGACGGCCATGCCTTGGGTTTATAGTAGGGTTAGGTAAAATACAATGACGGCCATGCCTTGGGTTTATAGTAGGGTTAGGTAAAATACAATGAAGGCCATGCCTTGAGAACTTGTACATAGCCCAATACATAATATCAGGTTAGTTATGTACATAGTACATAGGTGCATAAGATAAGTGACGGGACGGAATTCAGTGATTGATCTGAGAGGTTCGGGACGGAATCGAGTATCGACTACCTGAGAGAAAAAACTCGCGGGACGGAATCAGGTGTCGTCCGTTTTAACATCCTGATTTGAGATAGTCAGGACGGGAGTTTTACCCTCCATTCGCTGGGAATCGTACCAGTTCCCCACATTAACCTCACCCAGCCTTTCCTCTAAATCAATGCATTATTGTTGCCCATCAACAAGGCAGACGATATTAATCACTTTATTAATTAAATTAAATAACTTCATAAACTATACTTCTTGATTTAAATAACCATATCAAATTACCGACCATCCTGGTACACGCCTTGTTGACTGCCCTAACATGCACTTTATTACTGCACTAAGGCATGCATTACCTGAGCGCCTCCTCAAGGAAAGGAAATCGTAAAATCTAATGGTCCTTGTCTTGTTTACAGATCCGGATGGGTATTCAAAATGAAGTAAAAAACTCTTGTTCTCGGTACACTAAATTGTATAATATGTATTCATTCAGATTGAAATGTATGAGTTCTCAGGAAAAACTCATAATTGTACACAACTCTTGGTAAAACAAATAACATCAAAATAATTTGAAGATAAAAAACACAGGGCTTTTTTTACACTTATTTTTGGCTTATTTTTGTTTTACTTTATTAATTAATTAAATTAAACCAAAAAAGCGAATTGTTTTCTACCTTCAAATTAATTCCTAGTATTTATAACTACCAGGTTTTTTCTCTTTGTTTATTACCCACCCATTTAGGTATGTAAAACAATATTAACGGCTGGCTATCCCCTACCAGTTGTTATTTGTTGTGTCCGAAGAGTCCAAAAGTTTGAGAAATGTGATATCACTATTGTTGTTGTTGTAGACAGCTTGTCTACAGCTGGAGGGGAGATGATGGTATTCAGCCAACTTTATTTCAAAGATGACTCGGCCTGAACCACATATTTCTATGTACGAGTATATGCACGATCAACCATCATGAGGACTTGGACTTTTCTTTATAAGCCTTAAACCCTTAGGAAACTGCAAGCTCGCTTGGCTTGCAAGCTGGCTAGGGTTGGCTAGTCTGTTCTCTGATGTTTATAGTCCCCCAGTGAGACACTGGTCTTCTCCCTGTTTAACGTCCCCCAGCCAGACTATTGTGAATAATCATGAAAAAAAAAAATTCATTACAAATAATGGGGGAAAGTGTTTTATTTTTTAATCTAAAAAAACTATTACTGTAAGATATATTCTTTCTCCGACTGTCGAAGGACCTGCTTTGGTTTTTTTCTTTTAAAACTCAATAAAAAACCATTATTCTGAAATTTATTCCATCTCCAACTGTATAGGACCCGCCCACACTCTAGCATTAGGTCTTTATCTTTCAATCTTGCCGGTATCTGAGGGCATTGATTTAATTACCTACGGTTCATCCATATTTCACGTTCGGAAGTCCCCACATCCTCTTTGTACCACTGTCCAATATTGAGATCTCCTTGATGATTGGAAGACGCTCAAATTTTTAGTAAATATATATATTTTTTAAGTATTCATGTTTCAATAAATTATTTTTTAACTTGGGTTTAACGTCGCTTTTAAATGCATGGTCATAGCATGACGGAGGTTTTACCCTCCATTCACTGGAAACTCACAAAGCAGCTACTCAACTGAACCACCCAGCCTGATTGGGGCCGGGAATAGCCAGCATCATGAGGAATCGAAATTAAATGGTCACCTAATGCAAGTCCAAACCTCGCTGGACGTTGGCTAACTTCAGTGACAGAACGACAACTGGTGTATTCTACTTGTCACCACCGTTGGCTATATTGCAATAATGAGGCTTTGCAAAAAAAAAAAAAAAAAAAAAAAAAAAAAAAAAAATCTATGTAATTCTTTGGACAATACGTATTTGTTCAAAATTCTTAGGACTTTCGTCAAAAAAAAACGGTAAAATATATTCATCAGTTCATTGTGTCCTCTGTTTTTGTAGCACGAAAAAAAACGGTGAGATGTTTTTTTCGTGCTACAATCTTCTTCTACACCCTGTTTATTGAAAGGTGGGTAGGTATGGCCATAAGCTGGTTTAAGAAGTCAATGTAAAGTCTGTTTAGAAACTAAATTTATGTCTTAATTAAACAAAATATAAGACAAAAAATCCAATACCCTCTTAACCAGCGGCGGCCGTTCATTCGGTTATGTGCCCATGAAAATAGTACAATTGTAAACTAAAGTGTAATATTGTTATGGGTTTGTTAATAACACCACCCTATAGTTAGGGCTTCTGTATATATTTTATTTATCTACACTTTATTTTTTTACAAAACAATCATCAAAAAAAAAAAAATATAATAACAATAAATTTTATAAAAAAACTTAGAAGTATGTACAAAAAGAAATAAAGATCAATATTAATTTTCAATTACAAATGTTTTTGTAATCCGGGGCGAAGTTAATGCCTTAGGCATTCTCTGCCACTTAACCCCGGCAGAAAATGCTATACATGTTGTTAAAAAAATTCTTGTCTATATTGTTCTGAATTTTAGATGGTCAGTCACATTCTTTCTAATTTTATTACCAAGATGACCCAAATACCCACCCACCGCTGCAGCTGTGAACATGGTATGTTGAGTTGATGGTCAAAAAGGTTTCTCAATCAATCCTTTGGGGTCAGTCCGTTATTTCTCTAACATATTTTACTTTCGATTATTAGAAATTTATCGGATAGAAATTCGATTTCTAATATTAGAAATTTATCGGAAGTAAAATATGTTAGAGTAAAATATCCTATGTTCGTTTTTGTAAAAAAAAAAAAAATATATTTGTTTGCTTCGATTTCATTTTTTCTCCCCATATTTCTTTACGTTTCATAAACTTCTGAGAAACATTGGACCTGTGTGTGTCTGTTCAAATTTGTCGGTCTGTTTTACATAGAACTTATACGTTTTTTTATTGAATAACGTAGTGTTGAGTCTTGCTATTTAGGAAAGCGCGAAAATTTCGAACAAAAAGTGCAAAAAAAAGGGTTACGACTTGTCGATACAGATTTTTTTGTAGAGTTCATATTCACACTCATCGCCTTCTGAAGTTCCGCCACTGGTCTTCCCAGGAACTCGAAAACCATCGAGTTCAGTAACCAGAAGTCGTGAAGCCAGAACCAAAGTTGTTCCTCACTAATTACTTGTTTTAGGTTTAAACTACATAAATTCTCTCCAAGGTCGACTGAAAAAGCTGCGTAAGATTACCGGAGAGATCTCTGAGACGTGCGTTTTTTACACAAGCTGATTTTGTATTAGGAAGGTAAAAAAAATCTTCAGCCAACTTTTGAGTGGCTGTGTGATAAAAGAACAAATAAAATCTGGAAGAAAAACTCACTTTATCATAATTGGCGCTTGCCCCATTTCAGAAGATCTAGATTCTAGAAGAAATAATGTATTATGTTTCATGTATGTATGATAAACTCAGTTAAAGTTATAATATTAAAGATAACTGTTAACAAATTTTATAGCGTTTTAAACTTTATCATAATATTAATTTAATATCATCTGTACATATCAAATAAATCATTTATCACAAATTCGTGAAGGTATACCAGTAAACAATGTAAAGGTCATTTTTGGCTCATGTATATTGTAAGTCATTTTTTCCATGACTAGGTATTATATAATTTCATGATTATTAAATAATAATCATGGAGTCTATTTTAAACTTTGAACGTAAAAATTGAATTATGACTGGAGACTGGATCCTTTGAGATTTGAGCACAAAAATTCATACAGATTCGAGAGCCCGTTTTTCAAAATTAGGTTGGGTATAAAACAACTCAAGATGTAAGAACATAAATTAATAATCTCACAAAAAAACTTAACCACTACTAAGCATAGCCGGTCACTAAGCATATACCTGACCTTGCTCCATTGAATGGACTCAAGATCGGTGAGCAATTTGGAACAAAGCTTTAATTTATGTCCGATCTCATCGTATAAATAAGACATTAAACTTGTCAGACTAATCGCTACTTTGGCCATGAAAGAGAAAGAAATGCTACGATTTATAGCTAATTGGTAGTTAGATAAGATGTTTGCATGATTTGTTTCATCATTATTTTTCTAACAAATGAACTTTGATAGTTATCCCCGAAAAGAAATTTGTTTTATTATTTTTTTATTTCTTTTTCATATTTGTGATACCTAGTTACTTGTGTGAATAACAAGGGCATAACACAAAATATATTATTGTCTCAGTGACAAAGACCTTTTGTAGCCAACAGTCCTAGTAATACCCTAAGCAATGTTTGTTTCACTATGTTTAAACGTCGTTTTTCCACTGCATCATGATCATAACATAACACAAAGTTTTACTCTTTAATAGCAGCACATTGACCTCACCCAGCCTAGGTTGGGTTGGAATGTCAGCATCACGAAGTCTCCATATGGCTGGACGTTGTTTAACGTCCTACTCTAGAACAAGCTCAAGTTCCAGAACAAAGACTCCTGTCGATCTTGACTATAAAAATGACCCTACTCTTTCTGTGATAGAACTTAGAAGTATAGAAGACTGAATCAATAATCAAATTATGGATTGTGAATCATTAGAAAGCATGACACTGATAAAAATCACAGCAGTTGCATTTCCAGATACCTACATCTTCATCATGCACAATATGATTAGGAGTTGTTATAATGTTATTCAGAATTGTTGTAATAGCTATTTTTGTTTTTGTGACTAGCTTGGCTGCTGGGGTAAGTGATGATCTCCAGCTAAGTTCACTTGTTCTGAAACACAACATGGTTCTATGTGCGATTAATTATCATGAGAACTTGGACTATTTTTAAAAAGCCATTATCCTACCCTTGGGAAACTGCAAGCTGGTTTTTAGCGTTGTCTGTTTATAGTCCTCTAGTGAGACACTGGTCTTCTCCCTGTTTAGCATTTCTCAGTCAGACAGTTATTTTAGTTATTTTTCTTAACCAATTATTTATTGTTGTATTTATTATTAGAGCGGGCATATTTTTTGTTGTTATTTATGTAAATTTGATTTTTATTGGTTATTTTATTTTACCATTTCAATGTTTTTAGCATCATTATTACCTACATTCAACACCAATATCAGCAGCAGCAACATCATCATCTTCTTCTTTCTTTTTTTTGAATCTGACCTATTGTATAATATCTCAATCAAATCTCAATCCTTGATCGATATTGTTAACTTGCTGACAGCTCGGATTAATTGGATTCTAGGAAGATCCTTCAGTGTACAGACCGGAGTATTGAGCAGACAATCGCTTTTTTAATTTTTACGTCGTGAGTTATTATGTGGACAATTTTAAGTTATGGGTACCATTCCAAGTGGTGCGAAGTTGGAGGAGATATTTTATTTGTAAAAGAAATAAAAATAGATCTGAACAGTGTTAAAAAAAAAAAAAAAAAAAAAAAAAAAAAGTTATATTTTTATATCAGATATGAAAATATTTTATTTTTTCATGTCCAGGCTCATTGTTTCTAAATATAAGGGCAGGAAAGAAATGTCCATGATTTCATATTTAAACATCCTCTCTGTCTTTCTGAGGGCGCTGTTTCTGAGAGAAAATAAAACAACGAAGAACACTATTTTTAAGTAGAAAAGCAGTACAAATGGAAACAGAATTCATCTAAGAACGCTGTTTCTCAGGAATAGAAAAACGTAAAACTCTGTTTCTAATAATGCAAAGCAAAAAAGTAATTTTCTGCTTTTGATCTCAAACAGAGGAATAAAAAGTCACCATATTTCGTGAGCTCTAAATGAAAATGTCGCAGTTTTTAGCAAAAGAAGGAGATTTATTTTAGCTAGGTGCGGATTTTCCAAGTTAAAAATTATGTAGGTATCTTTGTGAAAAACTTGGCAACTGTTTTCATGTCTCCCTTTTACGTAGTGCTTTTCCTGTGCTATGTGTTTTTTATCCATCTATTGTAGGTATATCATTTTGTTCGGTTATATGTATTTATACATATACAACTAATACAACTTCTCACTTTTCTGTTTATACTGATTATACTGATTATATCCATTAGGTTTTGTATCTTTTCTAGTATAATATTTTCTCATTTTTAAGTTGGATTTTTTCATTTTTCGTATATCATCCTGATGTCTTGAATAAATCTTGTGGAAAGTTCAGACCGTATGTTGAGAATCTAGCGGTGGAGAAAAACCATCAAGATGGAATAAATTTTACAGGGGTGAGAGTGTCTCTAAAGAAAAACCATAGAAATGTGTGCTCATGACATAATTCTGACATAACTCTGTCATGTATCATAGAAGTTGAGTGTAAAGAGCTGTTGACAATTGGATTTTTTGAACCGATTGAAAAGTTCTAATTTTCAAAAAAAAAAAAAAAAAAAAAACACTGCCAATTATGGACACAATACTTCCTCGTGATTGTTTCACATTGTGTACACGTGCGAATTTTGAGTTTTTATACTAAATTACTTGTATCTCCGAAACGGCTGAACCGATTTTCTTCAAATTTGTTTTATATGGTAGAAAACCGTTTTTCTACATTCTAAATTCTACAAAAAATTCTGTATCGGCAAGTCGTGGTTCTTATTTTTTGACTTTATTGTCCAAAATTTCGGATTTTCTTAAATATCAGAGTCAAATTATAATTAATTAAAAAGAAAATATAAAAAAACCTGTGTAAAACAATAATATGCATATACATACAAAATTTCATCAAAATCGGGTGTACCGTTCACGAGATATAAGCATTTAAGTAAAAAGTTAGTGGTCAGGCGCATGGTCTCTTTCACCCAGAGCCGCTAGTACGAATTCGATGAATTTAAAATGGGACCATCTACAGAATGTCTCCTAGATTTTTACAAAATTTCATCAAAATCGGTCGAGTAGTTTCCGAGATTTGCGCGTTACAAGGAATCGTTTTAACAGACAGACAGACAGACAGACAGACCGACAGACGGACACAAAACCAAATTTGCTCAGGAGGTTATGAAACGTCCAGAAATATGAAAAAAATTGAAATCGGAGCAAAAAAATATTTTTTTTTTACAAAAACGAACACAATACTTCCGATTTCTAATATTAGAAATTTCTCGGAAGTAAAATATATATAATAGGTATTTATATAAAATAAAAAAATACCTATAAAAAATAGCAATCACACGTTTATAGAGCGGTATTTGTTTAAGCGTTCAAAGGTCAGTCGTCAACCACTTATGCTCAGCGGGACGTTGTTAACCTCAGGGGTATCTTGTGGAATGGAATTTTCAACTTGCCATCGATAGCATAAATTTTCCTTCTTTTTCTCATGTTCACAGTTTACTTACTTCTAAAGTGGAGTTTCTTAGATGGTTTTGTCTAATTAAAAATTATTTAATTAGCTTATTACACATTTCTCGAGAACGTGCGGCATAGTTCGGTTCAAAATGATCAATTATGAATTCGCAAAAATTGCCGTCATTAATTTACCTACCTACTTCTAGGGTTTCATCAGCGTCATTATTGCTCGAGAAATTATAATGAAATTTTTAATAAGTCTTCATTCTGAGGAAATTCTTTTCAATATCATTTTTTTCCTTCCATTTGAGGAGCAGGATTTCCAAGAATTCATTCGTCTCCTTTCAGTTTGGCTTTTCTCAAACCTATTTAGGGTTGGCATTGTTGAATCTTCTTTTCATGGATGAGGTTGGTTGTTCTGGTCCTACTTCCAAATTCTACGCGTGGATGTCCTCTAATGTCAGCCCTATAAAGGGCGCAAATAATTTGTTTTATTGTCTTTTTGCTTGACAAAACTGGTATCTGTACGTATTGTATAAGACATCGTTACTGTTGGACCTTATATGTGTTGTTCAATGATAAAGGAAAATCGTTTATTTCAGGTCTTTATTCAAGTCGCTGTGAGTGTCAATTTCGGATATTTTATTTTAAATTATTTATTAAGGATTACCTTCTATTTTGAAATGCAAATCACATATCAATTATTTAATATGGTAGTAAGTAATGTATAAGTAAGTAATGTAAGTATATCCTATTTTTAAATTTTTATTAATTGCATAAGGTGTGCAATGAATCTGTTTCCAAGAAATCTTTGATGTTGTATTATTTGCTGTAAATTGACTTTGACCCAGGAAAATCGGATGGACAAACTACAGTACAGACCATTAGTTGTTTCTTATCCAGGAAACAACTGTAGTTTGTTGTTTCGTGGATAAGAAATTAAGAAAAGTTGTGAAAGACTCATACATACTTATCAAAATAAAACCCAAGATAGAAATTCCTACGCACTTCTGTTGAAATCCTGCTGTCGTTACGATAGCGTAACTTGGAATTCCTCCCTAATACGCGTCTCTGTCTTTTACATTAGGCTCTCTCTCTCTCTCTGTCTTTCCCACCCTTTATCTTTCTCCTTCTTCGTGTCCTTTTTATGTTTCTATTCCTTCTCCTATTTTCCATCACAATCCCTCTCCTCTTCTGTCTTTTCCTAATCCTCTTTCTCCTCATATTTTTCTTCCTTACCTCTTTTACATCACAATTCCTCTCTTTTTTATCCTCATTTTTTCTTCCTCATACTCTTTTCCATGACAATTCTTCTCCTCTTTATCCTTCTATTTCTTTCCCTCGTCCTCTTTTGCATCACAATTCTACTCCACTTTATCCTCCTGTTTTTCTATTCTGATCCTCTTTTTCAACACACTTCTCTACTCTTACTCTTTTCTCATCCTCTTTTCTACCACACTCCTCATCCTCTTTCTCTTTTCTCATCTTCTTTTCCACCACACTTCTCATTCTATTTCTCTTTTCTCATCCTCTTTTCCACCACACTTCTCATACTCTTTCTCTTTTCTCATCTTCTTTTCCACCACACTCCTCATTCTATTTCTTTTTTCTCATCCTCTTTTCCACCACACTTCTCATACTCTTTCTCTTTTCCCATCTTCTTTTCCACCACACTCCTCATTCTATTTCTCTTTTCTCATCCTCTTTTCCACCACACTTCTCATACTCTTTCTCTTTTCTCATCCTCAATTCTACCACACTTCTCATCCTCTTTTTCTTTTCCCATCCTCAATTCTAACAAACTTCTCTTCCTCTCCATCGCATTCCATCTCGTCCAATTCAATTTCCACTCCCATCATGAGCGTCGTTTGATTATTACATTTTTCTTATGACAAATGACAGCCAATTATTATTTTTAATAATTTATTGCTCTTCATTCTAAACATCATTTTTCTCTGGTCTTTTTTTTCTCAATCTTATATTTACCTATACTCGTATTCGTTGTGTTCTCTCGTAATTTGAACAATAATCTATCTTATTGTGTCTTTAATTTTCGCTTACCCAAATTTTTTGTTGAATTTTTTTTTGTCCTGTGCACCTCGAATTTATTTGAATTATCTTTGTTGTCTTCATATTTTTTCCTATTCATATTTATATTTTTTTCATATTATTTTTAATGTTAGGTATGTTTTTTTTTTTTTTTTTTTTTTTTTTTAATGAGTGTTTCACAGCCTTTTTTATTTCGTAGCCATGAAACAAGAGCTACTGTGGACGCTTGAGGTCTGTGTTGTAGCCTGCCCATCCCGTAGTATGCCTCCCTCTGATGGGCAAGAAGTGACAATACTTCCCATTTAGGTGCTGGGTCAACACGAGCGCACCGGAAGGTATCCCTTACAAACAATAATTGTAACCAAATTAAGAATACAAATTTTTGTCGGCACGGGAGATCGAATACGGGACCTTCCGCATGGCAAGCGAGTGCTTAACCACTTAACTCTTTTAATGTCCATCATAAAATATTATGTGTTGAATTCATTTTTTCCCTAGCCATATATCTATTGTTTTCATAGATTCACCAATTCTATCTCGTCCAATAAATACGTCTAATATAGGTACTTGGTATTTTCGTCCTATATGTATATTTTGTTTTTATTTGTATTCAACGTCTCTTTCAAATGTAACGTCATAATTATCACGAAAAGGGTTTTACTTTCAATTTGCTGAAAACTCACAAATAAGTTACTCAGATTAACCTCAACCAATTTTTTTCTAACTTCCCAAATAAATGCATCTAAAACGAAAATTTTATTACTACACGAAAGTTCTAACGTCAACTTTTTGCTTTCTGTGTTCCAGGTTAACCGATTTGTTTTATTTCTATGAGCTGCAATGTGGAAACTTGAAGAAACAAATGTCAAGCCGTAAACACGGAGAGTACACCTTTCCAGCTCAGGTTTGAACTCGCCAAAAAAAAATCTGGAGCAAAAAATATTTTTTTTTATTATACAAAAACGAACACAATACTTTTGATTTCTAATATGAAAATATTCCTCGGATGTAACATTAAATATAGATACCGTAGAATGTGAAGCTGATCTCCGTAGCTCACTGGTTAAGAGCAATGGTTACTGACCCGGAGATTGCAGGTTTGAATCCCGGCCGGAGCGGAAAATTCTGACCGAGTTTTTCTGTTTCCGGATTGGCATGGGTGGGTGTGAAAGTACAGGGACCTAAAGTATTACAAAAACTGTTCTGGGTCACAATCACCTTCGTTAAATTTAAAAAAAAGTGAGTGTATGAACTATTTTCAGCCCCTCTCAGGCTTGGTGAGGTTACTAAGTAGGTGGCCATCGACGATGGCTCGTTGAATGTACCGGTTCTCATAGGATCACCGATGTTAAGCAACGTCCAGACTCTGTGATGCTGACATTCTGCCCTAACTCGGGCTGGGTGAGGTTAATATGGGTGGCAGTTTTGTGAGTTTTCTGCTCTTGGAGGGTAATACACCCGTCGTGATAGAACCACGTACTTGAAAGTGACATTAAATCCAAATTCAAAAAATAAGAGTGGCCGCCTATTTAGTCCCTACACCTAGGTAGACGATTTTCAGAACTTCGATGAGGTCACTCAAATTCAATAACATGATTATTCTGCGCGATTCCAAGGCTACCCTCGACGGTCCAGGGCTCCTTTATGAGTTGGGCAATTGGGCTACCCTAGAAAATACTAAACCCACAGACAGCGGCTCGTTTAAAACAATATGTGTAGACCTAGACACCAGACAGCCAGTTCTGTAAAGTTTCAGAACTCGAGTCGTAACCCAAGACCAAAGTCCGACATGAACCCGCAATACCAACTCACAATACTCACATGAAGTAAAAGAACTTAAAAAAAAAAAAAAAAAAAAAAAAAAAAAAACGAAGTAGGTAAAGAAATAGCAAAGAATCAGGATACTGAAATTTATTGAAAAACTTTGCACGACTCGTGCACCTATATTTCAAAAAGCATAAAAGCCCGACAGTGGGGCAGTAAAATAGGATCATATATCATTGAGCAAGTTTAGTGACGTCACGATAGGCCATTGTTTTCGTTCGTGTACTTGTCAATATTTGCACTGGACTGAAAGTTTGGGTCGTGCTGCGTACGAGTCAAGAACTGGGTGACTCTGTGACTCAAAGTATGCTTCCAATTTGGGGGAACTTGAGCGTAATAGACTTTGGATCAGTAAAATGGTGGGGGACTCATAAAGGAAATTAGTAGACCAGTCGAAGGACTGAATATATAAAGTCGGTAAGAGATAAAAAAAAAAAAAAAAAAACAATTTCAACAATTTCTCATTTCAGGAATAATTAAGTTTAGGATAAAGAAATCCCTGAAATAGGTCTCAAACACTTGACCCTAGGGTAGCGCCGGACCCTGGGCTTATACCCACACCCTAGACTCTCGACCCCAGACCTAGCTAACCATGTTATTAAATGTAACTGGCCTCAACGGAGTCCCGAAAGCCGTCTACATATATCTAGTTATAGGGACAAGAGTTTAGAGTCTTGGTCTATTGTTTTTCTTGTGTCTGCTACTGAATTTTAAACAATGAAAACACGGATAAAAAAATAACACCAACAACAACAAAAAGTCTAAAAAATTGGCATGGAACCATGGGTTGCAATAGTTTACAAAATAGAGACGAATGGAGTTGAATGTTCGTTGAATAAATAGCCTACGGTGCCGTCAAAGAAGAGGTCAGGAAAGAAGAGTGGTCTAGAAGTTGAATCCGTATCAATGACAGATAAATTTCGTTTCCAAAGTCCTCAAGCTTTTTCGGCTATGATTTCCCCTACCTATCAGAAATAATTCGATTTGAAGAGTTAAAGCTTAGTATCAATGAAATGTCTTCAGGCGTATTTGCTGATGAGTCGTACATGATATGGTGCCTTCAAAGAATATAATAATATAAAAATAACTCTTTATTGAAACTAAAATATTGACAAAGGGGATGATTATTGCCTGAGGCTATCTCTGCCCTCTAACCCATTATGACCGGAAAAGTAGTGTCTAATTCTAATAGTTGGGTTGGGTGGAAGAGATTGCCATAGGCAATAACCTCGCCCTTTAGTTATTTATTACATATGTATGTATTTTGTTTATTTTTTTCTTCTTAATATTGTTAATTTTGTATTTAATTTTTACTATTATTTTGTTTGTATACATGTTTTTTTAATAAAGAGTTTCACAGTAATAATAATATTGTAATCTTCTTTTGGTTGGGTTTAACGTCGCTTTCAAATGCATGGTCAATATCACGGCTGACGGTGGATTTACCCTCCATTCGTTGGAAACTCACAAACCAGCTATTCAAATTAGCCTCAACCTTAGACAGAGTGGGGCCAGGAATAACCAGCATCGCCATTTGATTCTGAATGGCCACCCATCCAAGTCCTGGACGTTAAGTCCAGCGAGGTTAGGATTTGGATGTGTGACCCCACTCAGGCTCGGTGAGGTTAAGTAGCTGGTTTGAGAGCGACAGTGAGGTAAATTTCAGTACCCATGCAGTTGCAAGCTACGTTAAACCATAGCGTGTAGAATTAAGAAGTGTGGAAACCACCCCCCGCCGTCCTACATCGTGGCGTCCTGAGCGCTAGTATCGCAAAGGAGTCTACTCTCCTCGTCCCTCACCAGTATCAAATGTAAACATTCATAAAGAGGTTTAACAAAGTGTAAACAAAAACATAAATAATAGACCGCGAGAAATATTCTACTGCTTTGCGATGGTGTCGCGCTATGTGGCGTTTCCATGCAACTAGGGTTCGTTTCCGCACTTCTTAAATCTACACGCTATGGTTAAACCAAAAAAATGCCAACGATGCAACCCGCAACGCTGCGTTTACTCGAAAGTTTTAGCTGTGGCGTTTCAGATGCAGCACAAGTTAGGACTTGGAATTCACAACTAGTGTTATGAAAAGAGCATTATTTATGACTTTTTGATTTGTGTAAACTTATGAACTTTATGAGTCCTGTCACAAGTTTATGACTGCACACAGACTTGCCGGATGGACCTAGTCTGCGCGATTTTATAGTTCCGAGCCAGGGCCGGCCGTGCAAGAAACATTTCTTGGGGAAAGAAATGTTTTTTTTTTTTTCATTTCTAAACTTTAAAAAAGAAGAGAAATCTTATCTTGGATTTGCTCAGTGGTTAAGTTTTAGCACTCGCTTGCTGTACGAAAAATCCCGAGTTTGAGCCCCGCACCGACAAAAAACTGTATACAAAATTTAGTTACAAAAAATTGTATACAAAATTTGGTTACAAAAAATTGTATACAAAATTAGGCAACGTCCAGCGGGGAAGACTTCTTGATGCTGGGATTCCGACTCAACCCAGGCTGGTTGAGGTAAACGTGGGCAGCAGGTTTGTGAGTTTCCTACGAATGAAAAGTATCACCCATTCACCTTCGCCGTGATATGACCATGCAGTTGAAAGCGACGTTAAACCCAAATTTAAAATAATAAAAAAAAAATGCGCTCTGATTGTTTCAAACTAGAGGGTGTGTTAAGGAATAGTGTAGGATTAGTTAATCTAATCCTGTTTCATAAAGTTGGGTCTAAAACCTATTAGAGGAAAGTACTCTGAATCCAGAGTTTCCAGAGGTCGTGGGTTCGAAACCTAACCGGGACATAACAAGTTATCCTCCCATTTGGGATTTTTACCACATAAGAATATGTCTTGGGCTTACTGCTGGAATAATGGGCCTTTAGTAGTCTTTATCGGGCAGTATAAATAAGGCGATAATATTATTACTATATTTTTTTAAGCAGCTGGGTTACACGTCGCCCCTGTTAGTCATTTAGCAAGTCCCCATCATGTCTACTTCTAGTTTGCATGGCAATATTTCTTATGATGCGGAATCAATGCGGATTTTATCTGCTCATATTGTCATATTCAATAGCAGAAATATGAAAGGAACATTAAAATCAACATTGTAGCCTAATGTACGTAGATATTTTGAAATGTATGTTGAAATATACAAGTTTGCGTCTATGTGTGTATTTTTTATAACTTTGTTGCAATATAATGTACGCATTTTATGTATGTTTGAATTTATAATTTTTTATATGCCTCGTGAGGAAAACTTAGGAGCAGCTTTGATGTGAACAGTGACCAGTGGCGGAGTCATAGGCAAAATAAGCTATTAGGATATTCGAGATACGAATGGGAACTACCTATGGAAAAAAAGTGTACTAATATTTATGTGCGAGTATAGTTCTGTTTGATATTACATTTTTTACTTAAATTTTGATGTACTTGTAGGTAATGAAAAGGAGAAACCAATTATTTATTATAATATATGTAAGCATTTATGTTTTTCTGATCAAGGTCAGCTTTCTTCAGTTGGAAGAATTCTCAGCGCCATAAACATATGACTCAGGGTTCTTTTTTTTTTATATATTTGAGTTTTTCTGTTGCCATTTGCTTCTTTTTATCTCTTTTTTTTATAGTATGTTATGTTTTTAAGTTATAATATTTGTATTAATCACTTTCGTGATATCACAACTACTCAAACTCGCTTTGCTATAGCAAATATTAAGCCTGAAATCGGGACTTGAACCGTCGACCTCCAGGTTACAAGTCCACCGCCTTATCGATTAAGCTACTGTGGTCGGTTTATTTGTTAATTTGGTACATGATGTCCTTACATTAATCATTAATATACTTTATAAAAAAATTAAATAAATTTATGTAGTAAATACTTGCCCATTATAAGTAGGTATCTAGAACCTATAAATAAATATTTTCAAATGTCTCTTCACAAAACATTGACAGAGTTGCCTCCATAAAAAAAAAAAAAAAATTGAAGTATTTAGAGCGTAAAAAAAATGATCATTTTCATTTCTGCCTCAGAGGCAAAAAGTATCATGAAAATTTACTCAACAAATTGGAAATTTTCAAATAAATTATGAAACAATAATATTCGCAATACAATACTAAAATAATCATGAAATATTATTTTAATTAGTGAAGTTTCATGAAATATGATTAAAAAATGAAAGACAGAAAAAGAGAAAAGTGGGAAGGGAAGGTGGAGAAATAGAGAAAGAGAGAGAGAGAGAGAGAGAGAGAGAGAGAAAGAGAGAGAGAAAGACAGAGAGAGAGAGAGAGAGAGAGAGAGGTAGAGAGAGAGAACATGGCGACTAGACAATTAAGATAGAAAGATGCAAACGTTTCCTTGTAAAAAGTCGCTCAGAAAAAAGAGTTAATAGAAAGAAAGTTGAAGCTGCAAGTTTAAAGTTAAATAGTATTCTGAGAAAACAAACTATTTATTTCTTCACTTAACGTAACGATTAGTATAAATTGTCTTATTTTACGCTCCTTATAAACTTGAGTAAATGTGTCAATTAAAAAAGATTTCATTATAATTATAGCGCAGAATTATAGGACTTTTCCGTTTTTTTTTAATGTACCAATATCCTATTTTTTACTATAATTCCTCCCCTGGTCGCTGCCAACATTAAAGAAGCTACTCATTTTTCCTCACGAGGTATGAGTGGCTATATTATGGGAAATTTTTGTGCATTACTTTGCGTGGGATAGAAAATAGTTTGGAGGAGTTGGCCCGAATCCCGTGCGGTGGTACTTTCAATGCAATTGCGGATGTCATGTATGAACTAGAGAATTTTATTATTTTCGGTCTCGTGAGTTCTCTTATATTCAGGTTTGAAACTTTTTAGAGTTGAGTGTTTCACATCAGCCGTTTTTATTTCATAGCCCTGAAACAGGAGCTACTGTAGACGCTTGTGGTCTGTGTTGTAGCCTGCCCATCCCGTCGTATGCTTCCCCTTTGATGGGCGAGAAGTTACACAATACTTCCCAATTAGGTGCTGGGTCAACACGAGCGCACCGGAAGGTATCCAAACAAACAATTGTAACCAAATTTAGAATACAACTTTTTGTCGGCACGGAGGATCGAACCCGGGACCTTCCGAGTGCTTAACTTTTAGAGACAGTAGGTAATAAAGTCATCCATTTGAATGGTTTAGCATAAAACACCGCACAGAAATATCTCTTTAAAGTTTCAAAATAAATCAAGTCGCAAAGAGCTTACGTAAGCTTCGTCGCGGATCTGTTAACGCTGGAATTAAAAAGGCAATCCGAAACTGTCAGCCATAAATTAACTGTCTCATAGCTTACTTGGTAGACAATTAGGGGGGACCCGAGCTTTTGAGGAGATAATGGCTTTGGAATGTGCATGAGAAGTCCTATCCTTGGAGGGAATTTTCTAATATGGATATGAAATATTTTTTTTATCTTCGTAAAATTTGTGAAAAATATTTGCAAAAGTATTTCATTGTGCTATTATTTTACAATTTAAGTGGGTAGGGTATAGTCAAAGGAATTTTGACCATTTAATCTTAATATATAAATGTCAAAGTCACTGACTGACTGATCATCACTGTTTCTCCGAACTGGTAAGTCCTAGGAAGCTGCAATTTGGTAGGTAGCTTTTTCTTATAGTCTAAATGTGCAATAAGACGGGATTTTTCGAAATTCCCACTACAACACCTGCCATTGGCGAAAAAGGACTTTTTGTTTTCACGGCCATGGCTCGGCCCGCGAAGCGGGCGACAGCCCGCTAGTACACTGTATTATCTCGTTTTACCTATAATTTCGCCATTGATCGCTACTCACATCAAAGCAGCTTCTCATTTTTGCTCGCGAGGTATGAGGGGACCCCGAACATTTATTTTAAAGACGAGTGTTTCACAGCCTTTTATTTCGTAGCCATGAAACAGGAGCTACTGTAGATGCTTGTGGTCTGTGTTGTAGCTTGCCCACCCCGTAGTATGCCTCACCTCTGAAGGACGAGAAGTAACACAGTACTTCCCATTTAGGTGCTGGGTCAACACGAGCGCAGCGGAAGGTATTCCTCACAAACATCCAAGAACAGAGCAGAAAATTCCATGCTCCTTTAGGGATCGAACCCAGGTCTCCTATGCGTGCAATGCGTTACGCACCAGAGTTATTCATGTAAAATTACTTGTCATATTTTATTGCTTGTTATATTTTATCAACGTCATTTTGAATTTTCTAATGTACTTATCTAGTTTTGTTTTGTAACTTATTCGTAATTTCTTTTTTCCCCCCTGTATAATATTTTACTTTGCGGACGTGTTTCATTGGAATATTGTAGGAATGTATTTTTTTTTGTGCAATTTTTATTCTTTAACTTTTTGTTAATTAGTTTGTTAAATGTTAATATTGGATTCTTTCTGTCAATTTTTTTTTTTTTTTTTAATAAATGTTTAATAGTCTTTATTTGAAAATAATATTACATGCATACATAGTAGGTATAACAGTCAGTTCCAGTTTACAATCTAATAACTTTGACTGACAGAAAAAAGAGAAAATAAGTAGTAACTAGGTAATTAAGTATCTAAGGTTTGAATATATTAGGAAAATTTTAAACAAAAACCTAAATAGGTTTGGGTGGTAAGTATCTAATAGGTTTGGGTGTTTTGAATGTACCATAACTGGTAGTGCTACTGGTACTTAGGTAGCTATTGATAATTATTGTCAATACATAAAGTTACATTGTCAATACATAAAGTTACAAGGTAAGATGAGTATCTACTAGATTACGTTTAGAAAGGAGTAGTGAGCAATAAAGTATGATATTCATGATATCCGTACTGGGTTTCAAAGTGAATGTTGTGATGCTACTCAAACTTGATTTAATTTTTTCTTTACTGGACTTTGGACTCGAACCACCGTCCATCTCCTTAAGAATCTAGATAACATAATATTAAATTAGTGTATTATGTAGGAGTCTCTTATATTGAATTTTATTCGGTATTCTATAAGAGAGAAGTTTATTTAACACAGGAATTTTAGATTTTTTTAATTTATTGTAAAAGTTAATGTTGAGTTTTTTGGTGAAATCAGATAGGTATGGGACTTTAGATTCTTCATGTAGAATTGAGATTTTTGTATTTCTTCTTCGTTTTAATGCTATCCGAAGGGCTTTATTTTGTAAAACTTGGAGACTTTTGACTTTGGTGTTACAGATAGTATTCCAGGCGGGGCATGCGTACGTGATCACGGGTCGTAAACAAGATTTATAAAGGAGAATTTTATTTTTTATGCTCAATTTAGACTTATAATTGAATATAGGGTATAGGGTATTTAAGGCTGCAAAATATTTCTTTTTAATATGATGCATGTGTGATGTGTATGTTAGTTTAGAATCTAGGTAGACCCCTAGATACTTAACTTCTTTTTTTATAGCTACATCAGTGTTAAATACATGTATAGAGCGGGGTAGTAAGGGTCTCCTGCGAGTAAAGATGATGGCCTCAGTTTTATCAGGGTTAATTTTAATGCGCCATTTGCTAAAGTACCTGTAATAACGATTAGAACATTGTTTTAGTCTATTTATGATAGTGTCGATTCTCCAGGAAGAAGTAAACATTGCCGTATCGTCAGCGAAAGCTGCGTCAGGCACAAATTTATGTTTAGGGGCGTCGTGGGTGAAGAAAATGTAAAGTTTTGGCCCGACTAGGCTCCCCTGGGGCACTCCGGCTGCAATTTTTTTAGGGCTAGAAAGGGTACTATGACCAAAAGGTAGGGTAAGGTTAGAATTATTGAGAATTTGGTCAGTAGAGACAAAGGTAGCATTCCCTGAGTTGTGTGAATCAATGCAGACACGAAGTCTTCGATTGCTAAGATAGGAATGAAAAATAAGTATTAGGTAATTAGGACAGTGCGTTGTTATTAGTTTATAAATAAGTCCATTGTGCCAAACTGAGTCAAAACAACGTTGGATGTCGAGTAGGATCATGCCAGTGTGTTTTTTCAAGTTAAAATTAGAGATAATATGATCAGCAATACGTGATATTTGGCCCACCGTGGAACGGTTTTGCCTAAAACCAAATTGTTCGTCGGCAAGAAGTTTTTCTCTCTCCAAGAACAAATCAAATCGACTTAAAATAACCTTTTCTAAAATTTTGCTAAGGATGCACAGTAAACTAATGGGTCTGTAGGACTCTGCTTTGTGTGGCGACTTGGCCGGTTTTACTATGGCTATAACTTTGGAGGTTTTCCAAAGTATTGGGAAGTGGCCGATATTTAAAATTTGGTTAAAAATATCTCTTAAAATTGTGACACAGTTAAGACTAAGGTTTTTTATACACAAAGCAGGCACATTATCAATACCAGGAGACTTGTTAGGCCGTAGTTTCTTGATTATAAGTAAGAGCTCCGAGGTGGTTACCGGACAGTTAGACTCTGTAAAGTCTGAATTGTTTGAAGACAAGAAATTAATTACTGTACTGTCTACTTTGCGAGCGAAGTAACGTGAACCCATGTCTAAGTTTAGTCTGTGAACAGATTCAAAGTAATTAGCAAGTACTTCAGTTTTTTCCTCCGGAGAGTATGCATAGCTGGGACTGTTACTGTTGTTATCTGTACCTACTTGGGAAATAAGAGGAGGTATACTCTTGGTGCGGGGGACAATGGATTTCTTCTTCTGCCAGAGATTATCAGTTGATTTAATACGAACGAGTTTTGTTAAAAAGGGCATTTCTTAAAATAAAAAGTAATTTATTTATTATTTTTGTGGTGAGCAGTTGTAGTTTCTTGTAGTAGCTAGCTCTTGTTCTCTGGTAATACTTACGATAACGATTTTTGGCTTTTACGAGGAAATGGATAAATTTATTTTCTGGTAAGTTATTATAGTACGATTTTTGTGTTGTGGGTATGTTCAACTGCATGGAGGTCTGGATAACTGATGTAATGCTACATACCGCTTGATCTATATCACTTGGCGAGCTAAGATTCTCAATATTAAGATTACTATCAATAAATAGGCTATAAGACAGCCAGTCAGCATTTTTAAAATCAAAACAGATTTTTTCCTCTTTTATAATGGGTTCAAGGTTAACAGTAATTACGATAGGGTTATGATTTGGGCTAAGTATTGAAGGGGAATAAATGCTACTAAAATGGGAATAATCTTTAAACAGCGCTACGTCAATCACCGATGGCCTTTTCTTGGGATCATCTGGAAAAAAAGTGGGGTCAGAAGGCGCTGCAATATAAATAGATTTTTCAATACAAAAATCATTCAAGAGTTTACCGTGTGAGGAAGTGAAGTGGCAGTTCCAAGCACGGTTGTTACAGTTGAGATCACCTGCAATAATGAAATTTTCAAAAGTGTATAATTGGTTAAGGTCGCTGCGAAGGAGTTTTTTATTAGGTGGTTTATAGGCTGAAAAAACAGAGAACACTTTATTTTCTGCATGTAGTTTGAGTCCTATAACCTCTAAGCCCTGGATATTTGGAGCACTAATTTGCGTGTGTTTAAGGTTTGATTTGATTAATATTGCAACTCCGCCTCCAGATCTGTTGCGATCTTGGCGGTAGCAGAGGTAACCTGGAATATTTAAGTTTAATTTTTCGTCTAGTTTAGTTTCTGAGAGACATAAAATGTCGTAATTTTCATTTTGGTTGTAGAGTGTTAACTCTAATATTTTATTTTTTATAGAATTACAATTCCATGCAAGTAATTTTAAATGGTTAATATTAATCAAATAATTCACATACAGTATCTAAGATTATAGAAAGTTTGGAAAACCCATCGGGGGCGGTTTTGATTTTAAATATGGTAGATTTTATGGTAAGTAATAACTTTGAAAAGTTGAGACCTTGGAAAAGTGACTTGAGTTCATTTAATACATATATTTCCAAGTCCAGAATGAGAGTCTTGAGATGAGCAGGGTGAGCTTGTGGTGGGTGGAGTACTGTGAGCAGGAGGAGGTGGTGGTGGTGGTGGTGCTGGAGAATTGGTTAGAATTGGGGTGAGACTGGGCCAGGCAGTTGTGTTGGTGTTGAATTTAACTCTAGTTTTGAGACGATCCCTATCGCACCAGGCATTGATCCTTTGGGCAGCGACTTTCTTGTAAATAGCACAATCCTTGGAGTTTGCTGTGTGTTTTTCGTTGCAGTTTGCACATTTATCATCTGCTTCTTCGATTTTGTCACAATCTCTCACATTGTGTTCACCTGCACATTTCAAACATTTTGGATTTCTTGTGCAGTTTGTTGCTACGTGATGAAACTTTTGACACCGATAGCATTGTGTTGGATTGGGTTTTTTGTGGGGTTTTTCCCAACTAATGACACAATAGCACAGGGTCTTGATTTTTAGTATGTCTTGAGTCTTGGAACCGGCTGAGAATAGGATAGAGTAGAGCGGGTAATCGGCATTTTTACTAATCTGAGTTATTTTAGTTATATCAAATTTGAGGTCTTTTAATTCTTCTTGTATGTCATCTGTGGTGACGGTGGGCGGGAGGCCTCTGAGTACTAGTTTGAGAAGTTTTTCCTCGCGTAGGGTGAAAGTGTGAAAGCCATGTTTTTTGCTTTCCAGATAAGTTTTGACTTTTTTAAAATCTTCAGGATTATTGGTGTAAACTAGTGTTTTCCCTTTGGAATAACGGTAGTAGAACTTGTCTGAGAGTTGGCTTTTTAAAATTTGCGTAGCAGTGTTGTTATTTTCAATTGTGCCATCTACTATAATGGGCGGTATTTTGCTCTTACCGTTACCACTGAGTCCGTTAGTTGTTGGAGAATTAGTCAGGATGCCGTCAATTTGCATTTGGTGATTGTCCTCATCCGCGAGGGCAGCGTAGCGGTTTTTAGTCGGAACTCCACTGCTACTTCCACTATTGGACAGCTGTGAATGCCGTCGCTTGTTCAATCTGCCGTCGCTTGAGTCCTGCCCGTCCGCCATGGTAAGCGGAAGGGAATATAAACCTTTTACTTTTAGCACACTATCACGGTCTTTATCTTTTGAAACACAGCACAAATTATTAAATGATCTACCTACAGTACTAAAGATAGGTAAGGTAGGTAGGTTAAGAACGAAGGTCGATTTTTGTTAGAAATTAACTACGAGGAAAAATATCAATTAACTCACGAGTATTTCTATACGTAAAACTTGTCAACTTATCAGTGCGGACGCTAGATCAACAATGATGATTTTCTGTCAATAAAAGTGCCTTTGAGCACCATTAAAATACCATACCATACCAAAATTTTATTAATGGCCCAATGAGGCTGAATATGCAACGAAACCTTAGAGCTCAGCTGTTTGAAATTCTTCCTTATTCTCACTCCTCTTCCACTACCATCTTCTTCTCCTCTCTACTTATCTTTCTCTCCCTCTCTCTCTCTCCCTCTCTATTTCCTTCCTAATTTCATGCTCACTCCTCCTTACCTACCATCTTCTTCTCCTCTCTACTTATCTTTCTCTCCCTCTCTCTCTCTTTCTCCCTCTCTCTCTCTCTCTCTCTATCTATCTCTCTCTCCCTCTCTATTTCCTTCCTAATTTCATGCTCACTCCTCCTCCCCTACCATCTTCTTCTCCTCTCTCTCTACTTATCTTTCTCTCTCTCTCTCTCTCTCTCTCTCTCTCTCTCTCTCTCTCTATCTCTCTCTTCCTCTCTATTTCCTTCCTAATTTCATGCTCACTCCTCCTCCCCTACCATCTTCTTCTCCTCTCTACTTATCTTTCTCTCCCCCTCCCTCTCTCTCTCTCTCTCTCTATCTATCTCTCTCTCCCTCTCTATTTCCTTCCTAATTTCATGCTCACTCCTCCTCCCCTACCATCTTCTTCTCCTCTCTACTTATCTTTCTCTCCCTCTCTCTCTCTCTCTCTCTCTCTCTATCTCTCTCTTCCTCTCTATTTCCTTCCTAATTTCATGCTCACTCCTCCTCCCCTATACCATCTTCTTCTCCTCTCTACTTATCTTTCTCTCTCCCTCCCTCTCTCTCTATCTCTCTCTCTCTCTATTTCCTTCCTAATTTCATGCTAACTCCTCCTCACCTACCATCTTCTTCTCCTCTCTCCCTACTTATCTTTCTCTCCCTCTCTCTCTCTCTCTATCTCTCTCTCTCTCTCTATTTCCTTCCTAATTTCATGCTCACCTCCTCCTCCGCTACCATCTTCTTCTCCTCTCTCTGTCTCTACTTATCTTTCTCACCCTCTCTCTCTCTCTCTGTCTATTTCCTTCCTAATTTCATTTCCCCTCCGCTTCCAAAATTTTATCTTCCCCCCAACTCTTCTTCATTATTCTCCCTCCTTCTCCCCCCTCCCCATAATTCCTCCACCAAACACTCCTACCATTTTTTTCTTTTCTCTCTCTAATTACATATCTTTCTTTCCCTTTTTCTCTCTATTTCCTTCCTAATTTCATGCTCACTCCTCCTCCCCTACCATCTTCTTCTCCTCTCTACTTATCTTTCTCTCCCTCTCTCTCTCTCTGTCTGTTTCCTTCCTAATTTCATTACCCCTCCGCTTCCAAAATTTTATCTTCCCCCCGACTCTTCTCCATTATTCTCCCTCCTTCTCCCCCCTCCCCATAATTCCTCCACCGTCTCTCTCTCTCTCCATTTCCTTCCTAATTTCATTCCCCTTCTCCTCCCCAATCTTAGCTTCCCCCCGACTCTTCTTCATTATTCTCCCTCCTTCTCCCCCCTCCCCATAATTCCTCCACCACACACCCCCTACCAACTTCTTTTCTTCTCTCTCTACTTATCTTTCTCTCCGTCTTTTTCTCTCCATTTCCTTCCTAATTTCATTCCCCCTCTCCTCCCCAATCTTAGCTTCCCCCCGACTCTTCTTCATTATTCTCCCTCCTTCTCCACCCCCCCCCCAACACCCCCCCCCTTGCCCTACTCACCCCCTCGGATAACTCTATTGAAATCCATGTTGGTACACTGCCAGCAGAGTGATTTTGGGTCTGGGCTGTCGCTTTCGCAAAAGAAACAAAACAGATAGCGAATCGTTCTCGTCGGAACGGGAGAAGAGCTTTTTCGGATTAGAATCTCTCGAGAAAATGCGCTTTCCAAATACAACAATTCGGTGCCGTTTTTTCCTCTCTTCTCCACTTGCCAGGATTCGTTCTACCTCGATTGTGTCGGAAGAGATGCTTTTGTTGGGAGAAGGTGTCACTATTGCTTTGATGGTAAAGATGGGTTTGTAAATGACTGGCTAAATCCCAGCACTTTGTCGCCGCTGACATTATTGCCCGTGGCTGACTTCCTATTTGAATCATTATTGGACCAAAAAATCCCGATACCTTGAAAATAGGAATAGATCTTTTAATAAAAAAAAAACAGGAACTTGTTTATTCAACGTGCCATCGATGTTGATTCAACTCATTTTTCCTCACGAGGTATCAGTGGATTCCGTATAAAATATAAAAACTTGATTCTGTTAAAAAAAAAATTATAGTAAGGTCACTCTTTTTTACCCTGTATAACATGAAATATACCTAGGATAGAATAAAGTGTCATTTTCGCACCGTGTTATCCTGTAGGTAGGTTTGTGTGTGTGTGGATTTTTTATTCTTTTCGAGCTCATACTTTTCATCCTCCTGCAATTTGTCATCCGTGCGGTTGTAAAAATATTTCTGTGCTTGTATTTGCATATCATTTTATATGATGTGCCGAGTATTTACATCTGTGTGGTGAGAGGCAGTGGCGAGGCGAAGTTGGGGCCCAAGTGGGCGCGGTATGGACAAGGAAAACTTGGTCGAACAAAAGAAAATAAGTGGAAAAAATAGTAAATTGAGAAAAAATTCGTGATATAACTACTACACAAAAAAATAGTTCTAAGTATCGCTCCCTCTGTCTCTCTATTTCCTTGCAAACTTCATTTACTCTAATGAAAATTTTCAAAAATTAATGTACTACCACTTGGTAGACTCCATACTTGAAAAAAAAGGCCTAAATAAAGCCATTACATGAACATTTAAAATTGTAAAAAATTAAATTACAAGTACCTAGGTAGACTGAAAAGAGATTGAGAGAAAATGTTATTTAATTTAACTTTTATTATATAATTACTTTTACACATATATCTGTTTATATCTGTACATGTTTATAAATAAAGCTACAACTATAAGTTCTGAAACATGTTAAAAAAAAATGACTTCCTCTGCCTTTCCTCATTTTATCTTCCTACTCTCTTCTTCCTTGCTTATTACTGCTCCAATTTCGTGATGGCGCGTTGAATGCACCGGTTCTCGTAAATCACCGAAGTTAAGCAACGTCGACTTTCGAGCTTCCTGATGCTAGCATTCTAGCCAAACACAGGCTAAGTCAGGTTTATGTGGGTAGTAGGTTTGTGAGTTTCCTGCGAATGGAGGGTAACACCCCCGTCGTCATACGACCTTGTAGTTGAAAGCGACGTTAAACCTAAATTAAACGATGTTTTAAATCAAAATTAAACCAATTTTAAACCAAAATGAAAAATAAACGATGAACAATACACTGATCAGTGAGTAAATGCGTTTGTTCCACTTTTAAATGACAAAAAGAAGAGGAAAATCCAACTTGTTTGTCCCGGTAGCTCAGTGGTAAAGGCGGCACGCTATGAATTCAGAGAATCTAGAGGTCGCGGGTTCGAAACCCAGCCGAGACATGACGTGTTATACTCCCATTTGGGATTTTTACCATTTAATAATGCGTCTTGGGCTTACTGCTGGAATACTGGGACTTGATAGTCCTAATCGGGCAGTATAAGTAAGGCGTTATTGTTGTTATATAGGTGTACTAGTACTAGAATATATCCCCACTGTGGGTTTTTCAGCCTGCGTTTCGAAATAAACTAAGCGAGTACGTGGGATTTGAAGATATATAATTATTTATATATATTCTTACAATGCCTTCTTTTGCAGCGTCTCCTTCATTCAGTTGTACATTCATGATTTCAGCAAAAATGTTATGCTAAAAATATTATGCAGTTATTGTTGGGTATCGCTTGATTCTTGTGTTGGAATGGGATTTCATTTGAAGGTACCTTTTGAGGATTTTGTAGTCCCAATGCCATTAGGTACCTATCCATTTTTTTTTTTTTCTCTCTCTTTTCTCTCTTTTTAAAGTTTTCATATATAGTATATTTCAGATGTGTCACTTATAATACAAAGTTTTATTTAGAGGAATTTTTATTTACAGATTTATATACATTCAAGGAATATTTACAATTACAGAAACAAAACTTGATCAAGGGTGGTGCTAATGTCAACGGCAGTCTCTTCCTTACGTGATATCACAATACTCAAACTCGCCATACCAAATCTACGCTGAAATCGGGACTTGAACCCCGACCTACAGGTTACCAGTCCGCCCTTAATGATGAAGTCGGTTCATTGGTGGGTATCCGATTATTTATGAATGTTACTCATATTTTACGTATTGTTAAATGTAGGTAGGAACCTTTACTATATCTCACTTAGCATACATACATATACATAGGAGTTACCTTCAATAAGTAACTACCCTCCTGAAAAAGCATTTTTTTTTTTTTTTTTTTTAGATTTTAACATATTAACGGGGTTAACCCATGTTTATTTTTTGTAAATTAATTACAAACAAAAACTTATACTAAGATATAATATAAAGCATTAAGCAAAGTAAAAAATAAAAAATACATTGTTTCACACAGCCTTGGCAAGGCCGGAATGCCAACATCCCAAAGTTTTCACTTGTCCATACCTACCTGTTAATATTGTCTCGTTCATCTTTTGTCTTCTCCTTCTTCCTAAAACTTTTTTTACTCCAACCTATCCTTCTTATCCTCCAATATCTCCTTTTCCCCCTATAATATCCACTCTCTCTATCTCTACCCAACATTCTGCCTCCACTCCTCCAATATCTCCTGTTCCTCCTATAATACCCACTCTCTCTACCTCTCCCCAATATTCTGCCTCAACTCCTCCTGTTCCCCTATAATACCCACTCTGTCTACCTCTCCCCAACATTCTGCCTCAACTCCTAGAATATCTCCTGTTCCCCCTATAATATCCACTCTCTCTATCTCTACCCAACATTCTGCCTCCACTCCTCCAATATCTCTTATCCCCCTAAAAATTACCACTCTCTTTACCTTTCCCCAACAATTTGACTGCACTCCTCCAAAATTTCTCCTCCTCTGACCGCCTGAATACAAACGTCTGCAGATTTCCTCCCCCGCTGGCATTCTCGATCTGTTCATGTGTGTATTAATTCGGATACTTCAGGCTCTGGTGAGCGGAACTTGGCGGGGGGGGGGGGGGAGAAGATGACGGGCGAAACCTATCGTGGGGGAATGGTGGGGTAAGTAAGATATAAAGGGTTAAAATGAGACAACTCGGAGGAAAGGCTACTCGAGGGTTAAGTTAGGATAATATACAAAGGGGGGGGGGGGGGGGTAAACGTGGGGGAGGGGGCAAATGGTGGTGGGGTAAGTGGGATATAAAGAGGTAAACAGAGACGAGCCGGGGAAAGGGTTCCTCGAGGGGAGGTAGAGGGGGGGCGGAACCTGTCCGGGGGGGGGCAATGATGGTGAGGGGGTGAGTGGGATATAAAGGGTTAAACAGAGACAATCCTGGGGAAGACGGGATATTCGAGGGTTAAGTTAGGATATGGAAGGGTGAACCAGAAATCCGAAGGGAGTAATTGGGAACCTGAAGGGTTTAAATAAATGCCTTCATTTTTCTGTGTACTTTACATATTAAAATGCTAATACCCACACGTAATCTTCTGCGGCTTGAAAGCTCTTATGTGTACTTTGCGTCTGTGCCAGTATATTTTGGGAGTCACTATCTATGTATGTTCGGACAAATGGTTTTCCGAAAATGAAACACTTGGAAGTTTTGAGACGATTATTTCTGCCGCCGCCGTCCTGTATGGTCAAATAATTATTTTGCTGAGATGAGAGAATTATTAGCCTCCTTGTAAAGACAGTGGTAGAAGTGTTGAGTCATTCCTCCACTGTCTGGCTACCGTCGTTCACGATGACGCTACCCTATGCTGATGAGAGAGGAAAATGGGATGAGTTAGAAATGAAAGAAGAGATAATTATTATTATTATATTATGATTTATTAGGTAAGACAAAATTTATACAGTAAAATACAATGACATTATGAAGAAAAAATAAATTGATTGATCAAAGAAACAAGAACCAAAAAGTGAGGGGCAATGATGAAAAAGGAGCGAGAGAAAGAGAAAGAAAAAGGAGAGACACAATTTGACCAATAAAAAGTAAGTATTCTTTCTTAACCTGCTAGTAAAATAATAATAAAGATAAAGAGATAGTTATTTGTGTTTATGTCACAATTTTTAGTGGGAACATCAAAATTACGAAATATATATTGTCTATGCATCATAATTATCTCTAATAAAACATCATATTCCAATGTATATTATACACATTCTCGTAATGCCGCCACTAGTCGTTGCCTGCTCTACAACTACCCCAATTATACTCACGAGGTTAGGGTAGGCCACGACATCCAAAGTACAGAGCCGAATTCCACCCCTGCCATGATTCGAACCCGAGTCACCTTGAGTGCAAACCGATTTTACCGATTCAGTAAAAAAATGGACAAGTAGAGAAGAGCGGAAAAAATCTTCCAAGAGACGGAAAAAAATCCTCCATTTATCGGAGGAAATTTTAACAGAGAGTCAAGAGAATATGTCTCTACCTGCGTATGAAAACTTGGGGACGAGTAAAAGAAAAGAGGAAAAAATGAGGACCTATTAGGAGAAATAATTAACAATTAGGAAAAAATGGATAATGTAAAGAGAATTGGAAACAGAAGAGGAAAGACATATTTATGTTGTATCAGTATCCGTCAGTAAAAACAAAAAAGTGAGAGTTTTACTAGATGTAAAAGCATACCCAAAGCATAATACTTACAGTATAAATGAATAATATTAAAGAAAAAAAAAAAGAAAATAAAACGGCATTAGGTAGGTATTCCCTGCGGCAAACTTTTCCACCCAAGCTTTATTAGAAATAATCTGAAGTAAATTGAATAATTTGGTATATGTATATGGGTTATAGGATCGACAGTTGTGTAGATGTAGATGGAAAATTCATAAAAGCTTGATATGAAAATAAAAAGAAAATAAAAATATCTTTAAAATTGATTGAAAGAGACAAATTTCGATATGACCATTTTGATTTACATTCTCTCATTGCAAAGGTTGACCCCGTAAGTTTAATACCAGGCCGTGTAGACATGTAGGCATTAGTAATCCGATCAAAGCTGTATAATCCAGAGTCCAGCCGTTCATAGGCCGTTCTAATATGCAGACATTTTTACAATGTTTGCTTCGCTTAGGCTTTTACACCTGACCGGAATTATGTCTACAGCAGTGTTGAGTGTTGCGTCGCGTTCATGAGTGTTTCCAACAGGAAGGCTTAGTGCATGGGCAGATGAACTTTAAATGGAGTGCATCTGCCTTTTAAATGATTTTTCGGATTGTTTTTATATCACCTCCAGGTTGTCTTGATACGCAAGGTTTTATTCTCAAAAGAGTCGCTGCACCTTTCTTGTTTATTTATTTATTTATTTAGAAACTCTTTATTAGCAGAACATATATACAGACAAACAATGGTAAAAATTAAATATAAAATTGACAGTATTAATAATATAAACAAGAAAAAAATAAATGAAATATATACATATGTCCTAACTAAAGGGCGGGGTTATTGCCTATGGCAATAACCCCGTCGCTGCAACGAACAGAAAAAATGTGCAAACTCAGTTTCAGATTTGAGGATTTTTTTTATTATTATTATTAAAGGAGTTACTTTGAGTGTAAATTCAGTGACATAATTAGAAATCTTTCTTCCTATCTCTTTATAATTATTATTATATCACTATCTATATCTACTGATCACAAAGATAATAACTGTACAAAAAAAAAGGAAAAAAAAAAAAGTTCTCTTGCTCTCTCACTATAGCTTAAGACTCCTTAAAACAAAGATCGGCAGAGAGAGAGAGATATGGAAAAAAAACAGTTATTGACTGAATTTGGGAAAAAGAGGGAGGTAATAAGGGGTAGAAAATGAGAGAGACAAAAATGGGGAGAAAGAGAGAGATGGGGAGAGAGAGAACACAAGCCACCGCAAGGTTGCCAGGTTTTTGCCTGAAATAATTGAGCGTAGACTGAATTTGACAGGTTTGTTAATTAGAACTTATCAGATTCCTCTTTGCCTCTTTATCAAATTTCTTCCCTTCTATTACGTTTCTCCTAACCCTTTCTCTATCTTTCTTCTCTTTGCCTATGCCTCCTATTCTTTACTCTATTCTTGCACTTCCTGATTCCTCTAATTCCTCTTTGCCCGTCTTGTTTACAATCTCATATTCCTTTCCTCTTCCCTCTCCCCTTTTTCCTTATCTCTTCTCTTCTTTTTCAATTCCTCTGTCTCCCTTTCGCGTCCCTCACAAAACAATGTTTAGTTATTATGCAAAAGTGTATTAATCAAAGTTATGTATACATGGATTTCCACCCCTTCTGTTGGTATTCCGCTGCTTCATTATAGAACCCATCAGGCCGCTGACGGCCACAGACAGTGTTGATGGGAGCCCAAATAGAAAGCTTTTTTTCGATGATATTGATGTTGATGTTTTTGTTGATAATTGTGATGATAATGGTAATAGTTTCAATATTTTTGCTTCTACTAAGAATGGTGATACTTCTGTTAATAATGGCTGTTTACTCTGTTTTGATATTACATTATGCTTTGATAAAGAGTCGAAAGGATTAGTGTGTTTGGTTTTGAAATTGTGTTTGGGTTTGACATTTTCTTTGGTTTTGCTAATTTCTCTGAGTTTTATTCAAGTTATTTCAGTACTTATTTGTTCATGTAACCTCTATCGACCTGTGATAGGAAGCTTATGTTTTGAGTGCAAGCAGATACATTCTTGAACACTGATTCTTCTTTTCTTATGCTACGTCAGTTTCGCTATCAAATGGACTTGACACTTTTGCTAAACTTTTTGTCTACTTCTACATTTTGCGAATGGATGTTCTTTCTAATACCTTGTTAAAATCAATAAATTCTAATTGTAAAACAGATTGTTTATTGCTTTGCAAGGCTAGTCCCTTGAAGTAAGGCTTGAACCTTGATTTGATCTTGAAGACCGATTGAAATAAAAAATGGACACAGCTACATGTCATTAACATTGAGGGCTTGTTTAAAGACCTATCTTTGACGCATCTTGGTTAACTCCAGTAATGTGTTGAAAAATGTTAAAATTCAACTGTTCCCCCTTGCTAAGGTAAACTTTGTTTCTACGTACAAAGATCTACTTTGGCTTAATTTCAGTGACTCGTCGGTAACTGATGTATGTCTAATGTATTTTAATTATATGTGTAATCTTCGTTGGAAAATCACTGAGTAACTGAGTACTGCTGTAAATTGTCGATTCTTAAAAAAATGTGTCCATTAGAATACAAAATATCCAGCTTCGAATGGCTCGTTGAATGTATCGTTTGTCGTTGGATCACCGAAGTTAAGCAACATCCAAAGAGGTGAAAACTTTGTGATGAAGTCATTCCGTCGCAACCAAGGCTGAGTGAGGTTAATATGGGTAGTAGGTTTGTGAGTTTTTTGCAAATGATGTATAATTTGAAGTACATAAGTTACAAATATACAAATATAACATAGTTACAAATATAACTAGATCGCTCTTCTTATGAAACCTACGTTTACACTGAACCAAAACATTAGTATTTTTCGCGTCAACCACAAATACTTTACATCAGGCTAAATGTTTTACTTGTGAGTATGCAAACGTAGCATTATAATGAAATAAAATCCATTCATTTATAATGAATAATGTAGAAACATGTCACCAGGATGATAGTAATTGTCTCTGACACAACAGACAGCCTCAAAACAAATATGTCCACAGCATGTCCAACAGAATAACTATTAAACAGCATTACAATCCATGCTGCAAAACCGCAAGAACATAAGAGGCGGCTGAGGGAATTAGATTTGAAAATGTACCAATTTTATCAATCATAGGTTATTGTTTTTGGAGAGGAGGTAAATTTTATACCCAATTCAAAACGGTGTCCACGGGGCTAATGAGTAGAACTCTTTGCTCAATTAACACGGGTGGAGAGAATGCTTTGTGTACTTTTACATACTTATACCCTTTCACTGTCATGTATATAAAATTATTATTAAGGTTTGAACAAAATTGTTGAATAATAATAAATAACAATCAAGTCTTTCCCTGATCCTAAACTCCTGAAAATAATTGTACTCGGAAACGAAAGATGAATTTGTCTCATGATTAAAGGATGTTATTGAATACATATAAATAATATTATAACTCTTTTTTATATTTATTTTATTAAATATAAAAACTTGTCCCAGGGACCGTCCTTCTGGAAGGGAACCGAGGATGCAAGCAGCATATAACTCTTTGCCAATCATAGTATTCACAAAGGGCATGATTATTGCCTGAGACAATCTTTGCCATCAAACCCATGTATATAAATTATTTCATGGCAGGGATACAAAAATATAAATATAAAAAATCCATGTATAGAAAAACATAGGTATAAATAAAGTGGAGAATATATCAAATT
Organism: Bactericera cockerelli; assembly: GCA_024516035.1. Taxonomy (NCBI): domain Eukaryota; kingdom Metazoa; phylum Arthropoda; class Insecta; order Hemiptera; family Triozidae; genus Bactericera; species Bactericera cockerelli. The sequence continues at coordinate 6,247,401 of CM044958.1, read as the reverse complement.
ACTACAATTTCCAATCTGAAAGAGCGATTTCAAGAGAGTTTCAATATTGTCATTTTTACGGCAAATCATAACTTTGTTTTTCATTCTGATAAAACGCACCTTAAAAAATGGCAGCCTCACGGCAGCGAAATGGCAGGGAACAGAATTTTCTTCGAAAATCTGCTCCAACCGGGGATTGAACTCGGTATCACTGGACTACGGGCAATAGTCACAACCATTACGCCACGGAGGCTGGCTAAAAAGGGCGGGGTTACTAAGTATGGCAATCTCTTCCCGACTACTTCGTTCCTAAGTTTCTTAATTGTATGGATGAGTCAATGCTCGCTATAGAACAAATTTGTCATTCAACGTTTAAAAGCTAAAGTATTTGAAATTATTCAGAATTTATCCTTAAAATAATGAAATATTGTAATGTTTGCATTAGGTAAATTTTTCCCCTTACTTTTCAATCCTATTTATATGAAATTGTATTTTTAAGTTTCTCTATTGTAAAAGTCATTGTAAGGTCTCTCCTTAGAAGAATTCCTTAGGTAGAGAGCCACAAAAATTGTAATGAAACACTAAAATAAATATACATTATTACATTACATTACATATTTACATTACATTACATTACATTCCACCCAACCCTTGGGTGGAAGAGATATTAAGTAAGATCTAAAAGATCTTAACCGTAAAATTTCTACTTTGAAAAAGAAGATGTTGATTTGTTGATCCTTATAAAATCCACGGAATCTTGGAAAAATAAAGTTCACGTGCCACGTCCGGCTAACAGTTTACCTGTCCGCTTTATTTACTAATGCATCGAATGCATACTCGATATCTCTCTATAAGGAGATATGAACACGGATTCGGTATTTACGTCTGGGTCCACCCACCAGGTGATCATTCCCATGATAACCGAGGACTTTGATAACAGATAATGTCCCCTAGGCGACGTCAGGAACATTGATGCAAAATGCGAACTCATGTAAACTTAGTTGGTAAGAGACTCATTTAACTCATGTAAACTTAGTTGGTTCAAGATTCAATAAACTCATGTAAACTTAGTTGGTTTAAGACTCATTAAACTCATTGAAACTTAGTTGGTTCAAGACTCATTCAACTCATGTAAACTTGGTTGGTTCAAGATTCAATAAACTCATGTAAACTTAGTTGGTTCAAGATTCAATAAACTCATGTAAACTTAGTTGGTTCAAGATTCAATAAACTCATGTAAACTTAGTTGGTTCAAGATTCAATAAACTCATGTAAACTTAGTTGGTTCAAGATTCAATAAACTCATGTAAACTTAGTTGGTTCAAGATTCAATAAACTCATGTAAACTTAGTTGGTTCAAGACTCATTAAACTCATGTAAACTTAGTTGCTTCAAAACTCATTAAAATCATGTAAATCCTTTCACTAAATTATTGAGTCTGTATCCGGCAACTTTGGATACAGCCCGAAGTGCTGGATATTCTAAAAATATCTTATACTAGAATTTACTTTAAAATCTTTTTACATCTAATATCAAACATCAACCTGAAATGCTGCGGATATAAGAATTAAATAAATAAATAAGTTTCTTTGTGTTATTATATCACAGTTTCAGTGGGTAGCTTCTCCATACCAGAATTATTGGACTTTTCCATACCTTTAATATTCTAATAACTTAATTTTTTGCCTATAATTTCACCACTGGTCGCTGCTAAAATTAAGCAGCTACTCATTTTTCCTCACGAGGTATGAGTGGACCCCGATCACCCAAGTACAGAGCAGAAAAAATCCTGCTCCGCCCGGGATCGACCCTAGGTCACCGTGAGTGCAATGCCTAGCGCGCCAACTCACTCGGCCACGGTGACTAATTTCCACGAATTCCTCATAATTATCATTATGCAATTTTCCATCCGTCTCGAAACTTTCTGATATTAACAATTCTTTGTATCAACTAGTCCTTCTTCTAAAACTCCAACAAACTTTCATAACGTATTTCGCCCATTTCCACCAACGTTCATATGCCTCAGATCTCTTATTTATCAGCCTCAATGCAAAAAATTCGCTAAAGATAAGACGTTCAGTTGTGTATGTGTGTTGTTTGAGTATGTTCTACGATTCGCAATGATTGTTTTCCGCAAACTGATTTATGTCCAAACACGTTCCAGTGGACATAACGTTCTCTCGAGACTTGCTGACATTCGTTAAGTACTTTGAGAGTGATGGCTGGTGAAGAAATGTCATAGGTGACAGCTCTGTCTAATTTAAGAGCGCCATACGGCTGTCAAATTGAACACTGGATACAAGAGATCTATTGGATAGTAAAGTGGATAATGTGTAGATTATAATGTGAAGATAGACGACCTCCGTGGCTCAGTGGTTAAGAGCATTGGTCACTGACCCGGAGGCTGCGGGTTCAAATCCCGGCCGGAGCGGAATTTCTGATCAATTTTTTTCGTTTCCGGAATAGCATGGATGTAACGGTTAAGTGCCCTGAAGTAATGAAAAAAAAAAAAAAATATGTGGATATTGCTTTCAGATGTTATCCGATGATTTTTTTTTTTTTTTTTTTTTTTTTTTTTTTTTTTTTTTTTTTTTTTTTTTTTGAAATTTATTATAGTGTCCGAACATTTTATATTATGTTATATACACTGAATAAATTAGGTAAAATTACATTTCTTGTTGAGATAAATCCAAAAACTGGATGATGGAACTTTCTTCCTTAGAAAGGAAAGGTAATACAGGTAATATATATAGGCTGATACAGAAAAAATGAATCTTGGAGAAAAAATCATAAAGTTTACAATAAAAATAATCTTACTCAACTGTTTCATGTACATAATTTTAGTATCAATTAAGATTTAGGGCGGAATTAATAGACGTATTTGCAATACCTCTGTGGCGCTCAGACTCTTTGGAATTAAGGGTGGAATTAATAGACAACATCAATAACTTAAGTCCTTGGTAAGTGTCGGTTCTCCGTATCTTACACAGTACGCAATCCGTGACTTAGCGCCACAGAGGTATTACAAAAACGTCTATTAATTCCGCCCTAATACACGTATTTGCAATACCTCTGTGGCGATGAGACTCTGTGTACTTTCTTAGATGAGGAAAACCTGTACTAAGTCACTTAAGCACTCGATTTTCTCTATTAATTGCAAAGTTATATCTTTAAAATAAGAAATAAACATAAAATAAATAAATACTAAACATGTACAAAAATTAAAGTACGCATGCAATAGATATATTTACCTTAAAAGATATTCGAGTACCAGGCTTTGTAAAATTTAGTAAAACAAGTTTTATGAATTATTATTGAAAGGATTTCAATTATTGTTGAAATCATGTGATATTGGATATGGGATTTATTTCGTTAGTTTTTACCTCCCCCGCCCGGGTCTGAACCCCCGATCCTTTACTTCCAAGACCACTTCGTCACATCTCGCCTGCTTCAGTATGGATGCGGCTTGCTTATTTAATTTTCCCCATACGAGTGCTCGGAATGCCTGAATGTTGATTTGAATTCTATTTTCTATTCTGAACATGATTTTTTCATATTTATTCCTTTGTAGAATAAAATATGTGAAATTTAAATTTCTCTACAGGGTCCGATGGAAGGATTACTCAAGTTCCATTTAGTGGGTCTTATGTGAGAGGCCTGAGAAGTTTTGTGTTGACATTTTGGAACCTCTTACTAAGTAGACATAGTAAGTCTACCTAGTAAGAGGTCAAAATAAGGACAAAAGGTATTTATTCATTTTTACAGTACGGAGCTTATGTATTTTTAAAGTAATTACAGTCGAACCTGGATAAAGAGAACTTGGATAAAGAGGAAACCCCTATAAAAAGGAAGGAAATCGTGGCCCCTTCATTTTTTGACCAAAAACCTGGTTAAACAGGAAATTCGAGCCTCTATAAAGAGGAATAGTATGTTTTTTCGGAAACTCGTCGCCCCGCGGTTGGGAGCCTCTATAAAGAGGAAAACTGTTTCATCTGAACCTCTGTAAAGAGGAATTTGGATCGAGCGAGCCTCTATAAACAGGAAAACCATTTCGCCAAACTTCTTTAAACAGGACTTTGTTGTGACTTGTTTAATCTTGCACACAATGTGTCGCTTATGAAATTAATTCTCACTCCTTTTTGTATCAGTCAGTTTCAGTTTCAGTACCTACCTTCAGTTCTTATTTGTTACTTGAGAGACTAAAGTTTTCAAACCCCATGAAACCTTACATTATGGTCAGTAAATTTATTTTCTTATTAAAATTTCGCAGCTTGAAGAATCGAACCCCAGCACTGTGATTTAAAAAACAACCATGTAAACCACTAACCGTAGGACAATATTCCTCTCGACCTGTATTTTAATGAACCTCTAGAAGCAGGAAAACGAAATTTGGAACCTCCCTAAAGAGGAAACCTTTTTAAAGAGGAAACCTCTATAAAGAGGAATAGATTGGCGGTCCCTTCAATTCCTGTTTATCCAGGTTCGACTGTATTATTTTATTTGAAATAGGTATTAGATATTTTTTTCATATAAAAAAGTTTAACAAACGAGCATCTTCGCAGGTTAGTTTTTGCTCCATTTTTCATTAAGCAAAGTGGTAAAAAATATACTGAAAATGATAAGGAAAATTAAGAAAGTCTGTTTTGATATGTATTGTGTCTAGAGCCAAAGGTCTCATACCATAATACTTTTTATCTGTATTGGTATTGCTATAAGTAGGGCTGTCGGCTACGAAAGCTCTTTGTCACTGCGACCTTAAATAGATCTTTTGTGACATGCCCCTGTAACTCTAAAAGAGATCAAAGTTATTAATGTAGCTTAAGATTCTTTTAGGACTGATTTCGGTAACTTCTTTAGGTGTTAGAATCAGCCTTGAGAAGTTTTTCAGTCGAGCGTGTGAGGCTGCTCCACATTCACAGAGAATGAGTTTTGCTGTCTCTGGGGCCTTTTTACAGAGACTGCATTTTAGGTCTTGTCCAATGTCCATTTGTTCAGACGGTAGTTGAGGCTACAGTGGCCTGTTAAGCCTCTTTGCTCAGACAGAGACAATAAGTTAGGAACATTTTCGCCTGACCGTGGACGGGACTCATTTGAGAATTTCTTCAGAATTACTCCCACTTTCAAAGTCTTCAGGGCGTTTATAAAGCTTTGAGAAGCAGTTGGGGTTTCGAATGCCATCTCTGAACTATCTCTACAAGAGAGTATAGTTGAGGTTGTTGGCATCTTCTGCCTCTTCTGCTCCATTAGCTTCTCACCCTGATGCTCTAAAGTGGTTTCTTCTGAACAAGGCTTCTTTTTGGTGCTTTTTACTGGAAAGTGGCTTTGTGGCTTTGAGCAGCCATTCGAACCGCCTTCCAGCAGCTCCTGAGAGTTTTATAAAAAAAAAATTATGAAGCTTTTCAACAGCTTCTGAGTGATGTTCCTGTTAGTCACCTTTTACGACAGGGGGAACAACCTGTGGTCTTATTCTTAGCCGAGAGCCACACAGTTTTATCTGTATACTTCCATTGCGTGGTCCAAAAATCTGACAACGATAAATATGATCCAGTCCTCACCCTGTATAAATAATAAAAATGTATTTATTTTTATTCCATAACTTTTTTTTTCGCAACAAAAAAGTTCAAAGTTGAATACGTTTTGCGTTCCATGCCATTTCCTTGGTTCGAAATTCGGTTCCAATTTCATAAAGAAGAAAGATAGTATCGCTAGGTACGTCGATATTTTGCTGTGAATTTGCAGCTTTTTCAATTCTTTCCTTTCGAATATCTACCCTTTGGAGATGAAAATTTCGTTTGAGATGAAATCATTTAAATTTAAAACCTTTATTTAATGAAATAGGTTTCTCATTTAAACATTAAGTCCCACTTTTTCAGTTATATGTATCTAAATGGTAGCTTTCTATTTGTACTAAGTTTATTGTGCACTGACTACCAGAGACAGGTAGAGTTAGTTGAACAAACGTTGAACACAACAGTGTGAGAGTTGGTTCTCTGTGAATCCAGAGGCTCCAGAGGTCGTAAGTTCGAGACCCGGCAGGGATATGACATGTTATCCTCCCACTTGGGTTTTTACTACATAATAATATGTCTTGGGCTTACTGCTGGAAGAATGGGAGTTTAATAGTCCAAATCGGACAGTATAAATAAGACGATATTATTATTATTTGTGAGAACTAGTTGAATCCAGCAAAATTGTACGATAAAGAAATACTCAAAAACTTTAAACCTTAAGAGGCAGAGAATGCCTAAGACATTATCTTCCCCACGGATTACAAAACAACTGTAAATAATATTATATTAATGTTGTTCTTTATTTTTTGTATATATTTTTAAGTTTTTAAAAAAATATTGTTATTATTAAATTTATTGTTGTTTGTTTTGTATAAAATTAAAGTGTAAATAAATAAACCTATTTACATTCCGTGTAGCAAAAAGTTGCTGGAGGTCTATTGATCAGATTACTTATTCTTATTATTTTATTCATTATTTTTTCAATTTATATGGTATATGGTTAATCCTTGCTTGTCAATTTTGATGATCAAAGAACATACATCACTTCGCCAAGAATGGTTTCATCGGAGATATTATATTCAACTTATCATCTCTTATAAACTATTCATTGTACCAAGTCAGATCCAGTCAAGATAAAAGAGATACAAGTCTTGTACGGACATCTACAAGGAGAGGCTTGTAATTTTTCTTCCCTACTTGACGTTCCAGCCATGTTTCTGTCACACGGAATGAATTCCTCCGCACAACTTCACGGAATATACTTTGTACAACTCCATGATACATAAAACTCCAGACTTGAACGTTTTCGCGATGTTTCCATTCATGTCAAATGCTTTTGCTACGTCTATTACTGCAAGGTAAATAACAAGGTTAAAAAATCAAATGAAAAAAAAAAACATGATGTTTTATGATTTTGTACATAATAAATCGCTTGTGTCCCCCGCAATGTTTTTCCTTTCATATCGATTTTTTTTCTGCTCGGATTTTTTTTGTATATTATATTTTAATCTAGTTTGTTTTTTATCTCTATCCTCTGCATTCAATTTACTCGGAATTGAGCTTTCAGAGAAGTTGATTAATGGTTTATCTGGAATTCTTTCCTGGAAAATTGCAACCTCTGCGATGAGCTTTTCAGAGGATTATTTTTCAAACTAGATAGTTTGTTTTTTATCTGGTGGCAAG